>JAQJVL010003040.1:0-71638 GCA_035578905.1 Stictocephala bisonia | reverse complement strand
AATGTTATCGTGTCAAACAACCCAGCGGGGAATGGGTGCCGCGATCGAATCACTTATAACACCGCACCGCCGGGACTGCCTGTGCCGCGATCGAATCACTTATAACACTGCACCACCGGGACTGCCTGTGCCGCGATCGAATCACTTATAACACCGCACCGCCGGGACTGCCTACACAGTGCTCCGCGAAACGATGCCACTGCAGAAATCTCGATCGGCGTTCTGGCCGAATTCACCGCGTGACACTCGAACCCATTCATCGCGCACCAAAACTAAAACACAACTTTCAATTCACGCCTAGCACTGCGCCACAAAATTATCAACCATCCGAGCAAACTGTCAAATTATCAATCTAAACACATCTAACCATATATATATTATCGAAATTCAATCTCTGGTCCACTGGTACCGAAATTCAACCTCTGGGCCAGGAACGGCAAATCCCTACTACTCTGACTGCCTTAGTTTTCAGTTTTTTTTATTAGTTTGGAGTTAGTAAATTAGTAAACTACACACTTATAACACCACAACTACGAAGTTAGTTAAACACTGGATTACATATAACACCAAACACTTTGAAACACAATAGCAACACTGAATATATTCCATAGTACATATAAATTAATACATAATATTGGGGTAGTGTTAGTACTGTAAGAATCACATTACAAATGAGAACTTTTGGGATTATCAGTTGAATAGGTTAATTAAGCTGATTTCTTGTTTATTTCATCATTGAAAATTGTTCAATACAGAAAAAACATGTAAAATTGGAGCATATAGTGCATTTTGTAAGGTTGGAGCTGATACTGAACTGACTATTTAAAGCAGATGCTAGTTTGAGAACATGTTAAATCACATCTGGCAGACAAACCTGTTTTTGAGTTAGGGTAAGGGAAGTTAATCAGCTCCACCCATTCCTCATGAAATGTACAAAGACACCATCTTTGGGAACAACCTTTTTATAAATACATTCATAGTACTTGTTATTATAAACTATCTATGTAATACCAGTTAACTTGTTTAAGTTTGCCCCTTATACACTAGGTGAATTATTTGCCCACCAGTTGCCATTCATTCTGTTACAATTATTGATAAGAATATGTTAAATGTATTATGTTCCTATGTACTAATTTATATTAGCATGGAACATGCTTTAGTCTTGACCTAACTGTCTGAAAACGTTACGCGGGAGGGTGACGCGTAACCATGAAAACACAATGACATATCAGTGTTGACTTCAATAATGATTTTATTTGCAAGCGTTGATCAAAGTACATCTTTAGTTTCCATGACAACTCTTGTTAAAAATATACAAAATTAAGTCCTAATTAGAGAATCCAGTCCTCATTTACATATCAGTCTACCTCCAGCCGTCCACCGGTGATGTTGTGTCCTGGATCAGATTGCCCTCCTTCGACATCGTCAGGTGTATGTACTCGCCATTCTACTGATAGATCTACATCTGGATTCGGAAACGCAACCTCCGAAATAATAACTGAACCAAAGAAACCCAAAACTGGTGCTCAACGTCAAAAGGAATATAAAGCGCGTAAAGCTGCCGAAAAATCACTACCCAACGAAAATGGTGAGTGTAAACCGATCAAAACTGCTGCCAAAACCGCTGCTGAACGGATGAAAGAGTACCGCCAACGTCTAAAACTAAAGAAACTGGCTCTGAAAAGACCTCTCGAATCCGATGAAGATAACAATGTACCGGTACCTAACAAATTATTGAAAACTAACTACGCCTTAGCTGACCACGAATTTGACCTTCGTTTCCGACAAAATCCACTAGGCCATATTTGCGATGTATGTGACCGAATTTGGTTCAAAAAAGACTTGAGTAATGTTGGTCCCAAGTGTTACGACATATTACGAGCTGAATTTCCCGACGAAGATGTAACAACCTTCAAGCTGTGTGCCACTTGTAAACAATCGATTTACCAATCCCGAAAAATCCCTCAGTTATCACGAAGTAACGGTTTTGTTTACCCAGACTTTCCTGCCGATTTACCGACCCTCGACTGTATTGCCGAACGTTTGATTTCTCCGAGACTTCCGTTTATGCAAATTAGGCGTCTCAGATACGAACACGGTAGTAAAAGCATTATTGGTCAAGTTGTGAATGTACCTGTCGATGTAAATAATATGGTTTCACAACTGCCTCGACACCTGGATGACGATTATGCTTTCAACGTTCATATTAAGCGCATGTTGATACATAAATCATCTATGTACTGTACTGTACTGTAAAGCGCAGCTAAAGCATGTTCCATGTTTCTTGAATTTTAGCCGTAGGCTCTAAGCAAAAAGATTCGGGGGTCCAGGGGGCTTGCCCCCTGGCGAGGCCCGCAGGGCCGAGTTTTTATTTAACATAATATGTAATAATTTAAATACAGGGTGTCCCGTAAGTACTGACCAAAATTTCACGAGACTATACTATAGGTCAAAACAAACTATTTTCATCATCTAATGTATAGTCCCATCTTGCTTAGTTTTCTGTCTATCTGTCTGTATGTGTTTTTTAGAAAATAGTTTATATCTTCAAATGGTTTGAGATATCAAGTTGAAACGTTGAACATTTACTTACCGTATTAGTGTACATTTAAAATAAAAGTTTCAAATTTATATAATTTACATAGACAAAATGGCGGCCATTTAAAAATTTCAAAGCCTAATAACATTAAAACAAGTGATGTTATAGAAAGATGACAAGACAAATATAAAATAGCTCCTTTTAATACAAGAATTTTGGTACCAGTTTTATTTTTCTACAATAAGTTGTTACAGAAATAAGTAAGATTTCTCAAGTAAAGGTCTGTGTTTTATTCAAATTTCCAATGTGTTTTCAAATTGGACACAGACCTTTCATTGAAAAATCTTACTTATTTCTGTAACAAATTACTGTAGAAAAATAAAACTGGTACCAAAATTCTTGTATTAAAAGGAGCTATTTTGTATGTGTCTTGTCATTTTTCTATAACATCACTCGTTTTAAAGTTGTTAGGCTTTGAAAATTTTAAATGGCCGCCATTTTGTTTATGTAAATGATATAATTTTGAAACTTTTATTTTAGATGTACACTAACGAGGTAAGTAAATGTACAAAGTTTCAATTTGATATCTCAAACTATTTTGAAGATATAAATTATTTTATAAAAAACACATACAGGCAGAGACAGATAACTAAGCAAGATGGGACTATACATTATATAATGAAAATTGTTTGTTTTGACCTATAGTATAGCCTCGCGAAATTTTGGTCACTACTTACGGAACACCCTGTATAAATATATAATATATTTTTGTTTTATAAATTATAAATATATTATATATTTAATATATTTATAATTTATAAATAAAAATATTATAAATATATGTAATAGTTCACATGGAACCCTCTGACAAATATGTTTTGTTACTTTTTGGGGACACAATTAAGTAAGATGTTGGAATAAACTTATTCTATTCTATTATTCTATTCCAACATTTCCAACAGACGATTCGCTAATTCTACTCTTAAACAATTTACTTATTCAGAACAAATATTTTAATTTGATTTATTTACAGTTGAAAAGGTATATAAGAACATAAATAAGATTCAAATTAGCTCAACATTTACAGTAAGAATACTAAAATTTAAAATTTAGCCTATGATGATATTTATGAAGTATTTATATATTTGTATAATAAATGTTACATGAATATATCCAAGCGCACTTAAAACAATTAAGTTGTTCCCATGTGCACCTGTTTTAAACAACATGGAGAAGCTACATACAAAAATTACAGGCATATATCTATCGTTCCAACTATTACAAAAAAATCTGACTCAATATGGTTTCATAAAAAAAAAACTCGGCCCTGCGGGCCTCGCCAGGGGGCAAGCCCCCTGGACCCCCGAATCTTTTTGCTTAGAGCCTACGGCTAAAATTCAAGAAACATGGAACATGCTTTAGCTGCGCTTTACAGTACAGTACAGTACATAGATGATTTATGTATCAACATGCGCTTAATATGAACGTTGAAAGCATAATCGTCATCCAGGTGTCGAGGCAGTTGTGAAACCATATTATTTACATCGACAGGTACATTCACAACTTGACCAATAATGCTTTTACTACCGTGTTCGTATCTGAGACGCCTAATTTGCATAAACGGAAGTCTCGGAGAAATCAAACGTTCGGCAATACAGTCGAGGGTCGGTAAATCGGCAGGAAAGTCTGGGTAAACAAAACCGTTACTTCGTGATAACTGAGGGATTTTTCGGGATTGGTAAATCGATTGTTTACAAGTGGCACACAGCTTGAAGGTTGTTACATCTTCGTCGGGAAATTCAGCTCGTAATATGTCGTAACACTTGGGACCAACATTACTCAAGTCTTTTTTGAACCAAATTCGGTCACATACATCGCAAATATGGCCTAGTGGATTTTGTCGGAAACGAAGGTCAAATTCGTGGTCAGCTAAGGCGTAGTTAGTTTTCAATAATTTGTTAGGTACATTGTTATCTTCATCGGATTCGAGAGGTCTTTTCAGAGCCAGTTTCTTTAGTTTTAGACGTTGGCGGTACTCTTTCATCCGTTCAGCAGCGGTTTTGGCAGCAGTTTTGATCGGTTTACACTCACCATTTTCGTTGGGTAGTGATTTTTCGGCAGCTTTACGCGCTTTATATTCCTTTTGACGCTGAGCACCAGTTTTGGGTTTCTTTGGTTCAGTTATTATTTCGGAGGTTGCGTTTCCGAATCCAGATGTAGATCTATCAGTAGAATGGCGAGTACATACACCTGACGATGTCGAAGGAGGGCAATCTGATCCAGGACACAACATCACCGGTGGACGGCTGGAGGTAGACTGATATGTAAATGAGGACTGGATTCTCTAATTAGGACTTAATTTTGTATATTTTTAACAAGAGTTGTCATGGAAACTAAAGATGTACTTTGATCAACGCTTGCAAATAAAATCATTATTGAAGTCAACACTGATATGTCATTGTGTTTTCATGGTTACGCGTCACCCTCCCGCGTAACGTTTTCAGACAGTTAGGTCAAGACTAAAGCATGTTCCATGCTAAAACAATGTACTGTAAAATGTATACTGTTCAAAGTATAACTTTTAATTGTATTTAAAATATTGAAAATAAGATCGTTTGTATGATAATTTTCAATTATTAAACAACATTTTAAAGTATAAACCACCAAACAGTTTCTTCAAAAATTAAATTACTCTGGGTTTTAAAGTAAATAATTAAAATTAATTAAATTGTACCTGGAAGATAGATAATTTGTATAAACGATTAGTCAACTTTCATAAAGTAAATAAATTAAATATAGTGTACTAAAAGTATCTACTTTAGGTCCATTACTTATCAATATTAATCCTAACGATTTTCTTAAACGAAAAAATGAACTCCACGTGTATTAAATATTTTTTATTTGCTGATGATGTTGGATTGATATTTAATTCATGTCAAATTGAAAATAGTGTTTTTTTTATAACAAAGTTGTTTATTAATTAGTGTAATACTGATATATTATGTCTTAGTTCCAAAAAAAATAACATAACAGTAATTTCTAAAATACATTGTGACTAGTCCTTAAAATCAATCGACGAAAATTTGAAGGAATTTTTTTTGATCGTAATCTATCTTGGAATAAAAACTTATATAATGATAACAAATCCGAACGAAGTACTACTCTTCATTGATAGGCTTCCGAGGTAATCACTATCACTTAAACATTTTTGGTATTCTGGTCACTGGGTTATGTACAAACATTTCCGACGTTTCGGCCACATACAGTAAGCCATCCTCAGGTAGAGTTGAACACTGTGTCAGAACACGACTGTTTTTGAGAGACAGAGTCATGCTCTGTGATGCAAATATCAAGTTTATCTGAGTGAAAACTGTAAAGCGAAGTTAATGTATAGTAATTTAGTCTCGCGATGAGGATGGCTTACTGGAATGTGGCCGAAACGAAGGAATTTGTTTGTACATAGTTTATTAACGCGGTCGAGCCCCGAAAATTAAGAATTTTTTAGTTAAGGTGTCTACTGTTTATAAATATTAAAGTACAATGTTAGTGAAGATGTAATATTACAAATTTACTGTGCACATACTGTACTCAAAGCGTATTCAGTTATAAAATAATATAACGGGCCAGTCATCTATAACAAATAAATTATTTGAAAGTTTAAAAAGAGTGATTTGTCTAGTTTATTATATAGGCCTACATTACAAATCTACATGCAGAACTCCTTATATTAAAAAATTAAATATACAAAAGTAAACTCTTTCATTACTATTTATTTGCAAAAGTTTAATTTAAACATAAAATAACTTAAATAAATGTCCATAAAACAAAAATATACATAAGCATAAAGAAAACTCAAGTCAACTGAAAATTATACAATTTAAATACTCAACAACGCAAGATAATCATCAATATATGGTTATGAAATTAAATAATACATTTCAATATAAATGAAAGAATTTATAAATGGAAATATTAAAAAAAAAACCTAAATGCAACTATTTAATAGAAGAGTGTTTGTACAAAATTAAAGACTTATTTAAAAATCAAATGTAATACGTACATTTGTTTAACTTTTATTATGTTTATTTTATTATAAATTGCAATTCCTCATTTGAAGTTTAACTCAATTAGTATTATTATAAAATTAAAATTATTAATAAGTATACTGTTTTTCATTTTACCGCACGTAAATTCTAAGAATGCAGCATAGCTCATACGTAACAATACATATAGCACAACAAATAACAATTGTTAAGTTGGTTATAAGTGTTTCAAATAATTTCCTAATATTATGTTTTATTTCGCAGGCTATTACGTGTCTGTTATTGAACGGACCAGAAGCCTCCACGAGTTGTTAGGAAATACTGTAAAACTCACCAACAGATTCTTCAACTTCCAGTTACTGACTTTCTTCATCTACGTATTTGTTAAGGAAGCACGAATACCACTTACAATATATTGGAATACGGACAAATTAAGAAATAGTTTTGTAAACGTTTTACAAATAGCGTTTGTTATTATGTTCCATTCAAGTATCATTAACTACCAACTATATTCAGTAATCAACATCACCTACGAAACTACAAACGAAGTGAGTAGACCGACTTAAACTCCACATGTTCTTATACTTACAGCAGACATGCTTTATAAAGAAAATTACATTTAGAAAGTGTAAACTAGTTTACCATGTCTGAAAGAAAATTTTAAACTTTTATTTTATACATGCATAGATAAATAAACATACATTAATACATTCACATTATTATGAATCTAAATGTAAAATATATAACATTATTATTCCCAACTTTATTAGAATGCGTACTAGCTCTAGACTAAAATCATAAACAAAAGAGACCAAGTGACCTTTTTTATTAACTTACTTAATTTATTCTTAGAAACTTGTTGTTATAAGTTATGTAATAATTTATCTGTTACATTATACATTTAACAGTACCAATAGAAAATAAGCACCTTGTCCATCTATTCATGATAGTCCATATCTAGCAACAGTACAGTGATTTCTTCACATAATAATAATTTATTCGAAAACACATTTTTATAATAAAACATACTAGATACATGAAGATATATTTTGATGGCTAACATTAGTAATAGATGATAATTTCCAAATATATAATTGGTGAAACTAATTATTGATTAAATATATGGTAAAATAACGCATCAAAAGAAGGACTGTTAGACAAATTTATAAAATTAAAAGAAATCAATCAATTATTATTTATAAAATTCATATTATTTGTTCATTTATATCTATACTTTGAACTATAATCTAACAAATGTCTTTTGTTAGATTATTTTGTTCTTATAGTGGGCAAAATATAAAAAACTTTTATCTTCAACCCAGTTCTACTTTAAAACTAGTTTTGCCATTAGCAACTAAAATAAGTTATAATACGTATGCATTAAATAATGTATTAAATATATATTTTTTAAATTTGTAATCAACAGCTAATTTAAAATACAAAATTACTTGCCACAAAAGTGTATTCTAAGTGAGAAGTTGTATTGGTCCAATAAATATGGTGTCCTAGAAGTTCAAATGTGCAATTGTTTTTACACAAATTGGACTTGTGCTGTTAAATCTGAAGTTATAAAAAAACTTGTATGTAGGCTATATGTCAATTATTATTTTATGTATTTATATGTATAACAAACTTTTAAAAGTATTTTTTTTTTTTAATTTTCAGGCTCAAAGAACAGAAAAGATTGTGATTTCATTGTTAAACAGTGAAATATCAAGTTTTTGGAGGACAGAGGTAATTTTCACTTCCTAAGTAATAAAAGTAAAATACTAAAATAACGTGAAGTAGACTTCTGAAAACATTATTCGTATTATTTGTATATCTAATGCTAAGATATTAATTTATGTTGTGATGTTATATAATTTCAATGTTTATATTAATGTTATCTGTATTTTTAACTTCGTAAAGGAAAGCTGTATCTGGAACCCATATAACATACCATCTGATGTGCTACCAACTAAATATCACGTAATATTTTAAACATGAGTCTAATGATTTAATTATCAGTGATAAATGAAATATTTTAGAAATCCACTTAAATCAATTGGTGCTTTTAAAAGAATAGTGAAATAACTAGATGCCTGCCTTGAGACTGAATAATATTAACTGTCAAAAGTGGTGCTAACCAACCAGCACAATCCTACTAGTACAGTGGTACTAACAAACCAGCACAATCCTACATGTATATTAGTGCTAACAAACCAGCACAATCCTACACGTACAGTGGTGCTAAACAACCAGCACAACCATACACGTAAAGTGGTGCTAACCAACCAGCACAATCCTACACGTACAGTGGTGCTAACAAACCAGCACAATCCTACATGTACATTAGTGCTAACAAACCAGCACAATCCTACACGTACAGTGGTGCTAACCAACCGGCACAATCATAAACGTTCAGTGGTGCTAACCAACCAGCACAACTCTACACGTACAGTGGTGCTAGCCAACCAGCACAACCATACACGTACAGTGGTGCTAACCAACCGGCCCAACCATACACATACAGTGGTGCTAACCAACCGGCACAATCATAAACGTTCAGTAGTGCTAAACAACCATCACAACTCTACACTAACAGTGGTGCTAACCAACCGGCACAACCATACACGTTCAGTGGTGCTAACCAACCAACACAACTCTACACGTACAATGGTGCTAACCAACCAGCAAAACCTTACATATACAGTAGTGCTAATCAACTATCACAACCTAACATATACAGAGGTATTAACCAACCAGCACAACCCTACACGTACAGTGGTGCTAACTAACCATCAAACCCCTACAGACACACTGGTGCTAACCAACCGGCACAACCATACACTTTCAGTTGTGCTAACCAACTAGCACATTCCTACACGTATAATGATGCTAGCCAACCATCACAACCTTACACATACAGTGGTGCTAACCAACCAGCACAATCCTACACATACAGTAGTGCTAACCAACTATCACAACCTTACATATACAGAAGTATTAACCAACCAGCACTACCCTACACGTACAGTGGTGATAACTTACCATCAAAACCCTACAGACACACTGGTGCTAACCAACCGGCACAAATATACACGTTCAGTAGTGCTAATTAACCATCACAATCCTACACGTACAGTGGTGCTAACCAACCGGCACAACCATACACTTTCAGTTGTGGTAACCAACTAGCACATTCCTACACGTACAGTAGTACTAGCCAACCATCACAACCTTACACATACAGTGGTGCTAACCAACCAGCACAATCCTACACGTACAGTAGTGCTAAACAACCATCACAACCTTACACATACAGTGGTTCTAACCAACCTGCACAACCTTACACGCACAGTGGTGCTAACCAACCGGCACAACCATACACGTTCAGTAGTGCTAACTAACCATCACAAGCCTACACGTACAGTGGTGCTAAACAACCATCACAAACTTACACATACAGTGATGTTAACCAACCTGCACAAACCTATACATACAGTCGTGCTAACTAACCATCTCAACCCTACACGCACAGTGGTGCTAACCAACTAACACTACCTTACACATGAACTGGAGCTAACCAACCAGCACAACCCTACACGCACACTGGTGCTAACCAACCCGTACAACCATACACGTTTAGTGGTGCTAACTAACCATCACAATCCTACACGTACAGTGTTGCTAACCAACAATCACCACCCTACACATGCAGTGGTGCTAACCAACCATCACAACCCTACACGTACATTAGTGCTAGCTAACCATCGCAACCTTACACATACAGTGGTGCTAACCAACCAGCACAACCCTACACGTACAGTGGTGTTAACTTGCCATCACAACCCTACACGGACAGTGGTGCTAAACAACCATCATAAACTTACATTTACAGTGGTGCTAACCAACCCTATACATACAGTGGTGCTAACTAATTATCACAACCCTATACGCACAGTGGTGCTAACCAACTATCACAAACCTACACATATAGTGGTGCTAACCAACAAACACTACCTTACACATACAGTGGTGCTAGCCAACCAGCACAATCTTACACATACAGTGGTGCTAGCCAACCATCACAACACTATACATTCAGTGGTGCTAACCAACCGTCACAACTTTTCAAATACAGTTGTGCTAACCAACCATCACAACCTTACACATACAGTGGTACTAACCAAACAGCACAATCCTATACGTACAGTGGTGCTAACCAACTATCACAAGCCTACACATATAGTGGTGCTAACCAACTATCACAACCTTACACACCCAGTGGTACTACCCTAGCAGCACAATCCTATACGTAGAGTGGTGCTAGCTAATCATCACAACCCTACATCTACAGTGGTGCTAACCAACTATCACAACCTTACACATGCAGTAGTACTAACTAATCATCACAACCCTACACGTACAGTAGTACTAGCCAACCATCACAACCTAACACATACAGTGGTGCTAACCAACCAGCACAACCCTACACGTACAGTAGTGCTAACCAACCAGCACAACCCTACACGCACACTGGTGCTATCTAACCGGCACAATCATACACGTTCAGTGGTGCTAACTAACCATCACAATCCTACACGTTCAGTGGTGCTAACCAACCGGCACAACCATGCACTTTCAGTTGTGCTAACCAACTAGCACAATCCTACACGTACAGTGGTGCTAACCAACCATCACAACCCTACATATACAGTGGTGCTAAACAACCAGCACAATCCTACACGTACAGTGGTGCTAACCAACCATCACAACCTTACACATACAGTGGTGCTAACCAACCAGCACAATCCTACACGTACAGTGGTGCTAACCAACCAGCACAAACCTACACGTACAGTGGTGCTAACCAACCGGCACAACCATACACTTTCAGTTGTGCTAACCAACTAGCACAATCCTACACGTACAGTGGTGCTAACCAACCATCACAACCTTACATATGCAGTGGTAGTAACCAACCAGCACAACCCTACACATACAGTGGTGCTAACTAACTATCACAACCCTACACGTACAGTGGTGCTAACCAACCATCACAACCCTACACATGCAGTGGTGCTAATCAACCATCACTACCTTACACGTACAGTAGTACTAGCCATCCATCACAAACTTACACATACAGCGGTGCTAACAAAACTGCACAACCCTTCACGTACAGTCATGCTAACCTACCAGCACACCCCTACATTCACACTGGTGCTAACCAACCGGCACAGCCATACACGTTCAGTGGTGCTAACTAACCATCACAATCCTACACGTACAGTGGTGCTAACCAGCCATCACAACCCTATACGTACAGTAGTGCTATACAACCATCACAAACTTACAAATACAGTGATGTTAACCAACCAGCACAATCCTACACGTACAGTGGTGCTAACCAACCAGCACAATCCTACACGTACAGTGGTGCTGACCAGCCATCACAACCCTACACGTACAGTGGTACTAAACAACAATCAAAAACTTACACATACAGTGGTGCTAACCAACCAGCACAACCCCTATACATACAGTGGTGCTAACTAACCATCACAACACTACACGCACAGTGGTGCTAACCAATTAACACTACCTTACACAAACAGTGGTGCTAATTAACCAGTACAACCCTACACGCACATTTGTGCTATCCAACCGGCACAACCATACACGTACAGTGGTGCTAACCAACCATCACAACCCTACACATGCAGTGGTGCTAACCAACCATCACAACCCTACACGTACATTAGTGCTAGCCAACCATCACAACCTTACACATACAGTGGTGCTAATCAACCAGCTCAACCCTACACGTACAGTGGTGCTAACCAACCATCACAACCCTACACGTACATTAGTGCTAGCCAACCATCACAACCTTACACATACAGTGGTGCTAATCAACCAGCTCAACCCTACACGTACAGTGGTGCTAACCAGCCATCACAACCCTACACGTACAGTGGTGCTAACCAACCATCATAACCCTACACGTACAGTGGTGCTAACCAACCATCACAACCCTACACGTACATTAGTGCTAGCCAACCATCACAACCTTACACATACAGTGGTGCTAATCAACCATCACAACCCTACACGTACATTAGTGCTAGCCAACCATCACAACCTTACACATACAGTGGTCCTAACCAATTATCACAACCCTACACATGCAGTGGTGCTAACCAACCATCACAACCCTACACGTACATTAGTGCTAGCCAACCATCACAAACTTACATATACAGTGGTGCTAACCGACCAGCACAATCCTATACAAACAGTGGTGCTAACTAACCATCACAACCCTAAACGCACAGTGGTGCTAACCAACTAACACTACCTTACACATGAAGTGGTGCTAACCAACCATCACAATCCTACACGTACAGTGGTGTTAGCCAACCATCACAACCCTACGCATGCAGTGGTGCTATCCAACCATCATAACCCTACATATACAGTGGTACTAACCAACCAGCACAATCCTACACGTACAGTGGTGCTAACCAACCATCACAACCTTACACATACAGTGGTGCTAGCCAACTAGTACAATCCTTCACGTACAGTGGTGCTATCTAACTATCACAACCCTACACAGTGGTACAGTGGTGCTAACCAACTATCACAACCCTACACATGCAGTGGTGCTAATCACTTTACATATACAGTTGTGCTAACCAACCAGCACAACCCTACATATACAGTGGTGCTAACCAACCAGCAAAACCCTACATGTACAGTTGTGCTAACCAACTATCACAACCTTACATACACAGTGGTGCTCAACAACCAGCTCAACCCTACACGTACAGTGGTGATAACTAACCATCACAAACTTACTTATATATTGGTACAACCAATATAATCCACCCTTCCATTGACATCAAAGTATCCCAATCACCAATCTGTGCCATAATATAATCCACCCTTCCATTGACACCAAAGTATCCCAATCACCAATCTGTAGCATAATATAATCCACCCTTCCATTGACACCAAAGTATGCCAATCACCAATCTGTAGCATAATATAATCCACCCTTCCATTGACACCAAAGTATGCCAATCACCAATCTGTAGCATAATATAATCCACCCTTCCATTGACACCAAATTATCCCAATCACCAATCTGTAGCATAATATAATCCACCCTTCCATTGACACCAAAGTATGCCAATCACCAATCTGTAGCATAATATAATCCACCCTTCCATTGACACCAAAGTATGCCAATCACCATTCTGTAGCATAATATAATCCACCCTTCCATTGACACCAAAGTATTCCAATCACCAATCTGTAGCACCGGTTTCCTCCACGAGGCCGGGTGGCACCAGGTACCGCGGTCTCACTACGACACAGACTCGCGCCTGAGCCGGAGCGACGGTTTCCCCACGAGGCCGTGGCCCCAGGTACCGCCGTCACTCGACGGAACAGACTCTAGCCTGAGCCGGAGCCACGGTTTCCCCACGAGGCCTTGGCCCCAGGTACCGCCGTCACTCGACGGAACAGACTCTTTCGCCCGAGCCGGAGCGACGGTTTCCCCACGAGGCCGTGGCCCTAGGTACCGCCGTCGCTCGACGACACAGACCCGCCGAAGCCGGAGCGACGGTTTCCCCACGAGGCCGTGGCCCCAGGTACCGCCGTCGCTCGACGACACAGACTCGCCCGAGCCGGAGAGACGGTTTCCCCACGAGGCCGTGGCCCCATGTACTGCCGTCGCTCAACGACACGGGCTCGCCTGAGTGCGAGTGACGGTTTCCTCCGCGAGGCCGTGGCCCCAGGTACCGCCGTCACTCGACGCATCAGACGCCTCTCTATCGCTGTAGTCTTTCGCTCGTTCGAGCTCTGGGCCGGGGAGCCGAGACAAGCTTTCCCCTCGTTGAAATCATTACGGTGTCCTAGCACGGGTACTGGCCGCGTAGCGGTTTTCCACCTCGAGTAGGCGTCTCCACGGTATTTACACCTGCGTCAAAGACCAGTGGGGCCCAGTGGTGGAGCCGAGTTACCAGCTACGACACGCACACACTGGGTGCACCCAAAGACCGTTGTGCGACCAGCACAATCCTACACGTACAGTGGTGATAACCAACTATCACAACCTTCCATATACAGGGGTGATAACTAACCATCACAACCCTACATATACAGTGGTGCTAACCAACCAGCACAATCCTACACGTACAGTGGTAATAACCAACTATCACAACCTTCCATATACAGGTGTGCTAACCAACCAGCACAACCCTACACGAACAATGGTTCGAAACAACCAGTAAATAAAAACAATCATAACTTAAGTTATTTAAAAATGGTTAACTGATAATTATTTTCTTTTTTCGTATATTACACACATATATTTCTTGGAAAATAAATTTTACAGTAAGTTTTGTTATCAAAAGAGAAATCTGTATTGATATATAACGTGATTTTACGGTACTCTCATAAAATACGATAGCTGATGCTTTGCACTGCTGTCCAAATTAATAGACCTACCTATGTCTCTTAGCGCACATTATAACGGGTAAACCTGATATGTTCTTAGCCATATCGTGGTTGTATGAAAGTCATGTAGACACAGAAGGCATGCTCTCTGGCCAGTGGGATGCCTAAAAATATTATTTTGAATATAAAATGGTTTAATGTGATATATCATTTTATTTAGTAAGGAAATTTCTTTGGATTTTGGGTGATTAGGTATAACATTGTAATATCTGTTATTACTATGGCTATTGTATTTTGGCTTGATTATTATATTTATATATAATACAGACATAACGTGTTACACCCTATTTAAGGAAACATTATAAATTGTTTAATGAGTTATTTCCAGATTTAATGAATACTTAAAGTTTGTCTTTGATAAATTGTTAACTTTTAATAATACGCTACGGTAATGCATGTTTTAACAACTCAAAAAATTATTACTCTTTTGACACTCCTGATCCATGGAGACCATTACTGTGAAAAATCTCTCCAAGTAAAATGTGCTAAAGCATATGTTACAAATTTGTGATTATTTATGTAAATTGTAAATGCATGTAAGAGTCAACTAATAAAATAAAATATATAAAAATAAATAAAGTATAAAGTTTTGTTTACTAATTCAAATAGAGCTCGTATTAAAAACCATATTACTAGTTTTTCATTGATTAAAGTATATTTCTTTAAGATATTGTTGCATAATTCTTGAAATCTTTGAAGAAGATTTTTTTAAGAAATACAAACAATATTGTCATTATTTAAAACACACTTTACATACTAAAATAGGTAAATATCATTTTAAACAATAATTTAAATGTGAATAAATTAAATTTATAAATAATCATAAAGAAAACAAAATATTTTTAATTATAGTTTGTCAACCTTATGCACAATTTTTATTGGAAAATATAAACAATTAAAATAAGAGTTAAATAAAAAAGCATATCCCAAAACACATGTCAAAATATGTACTAACTTATTTAAATATGTTGGTTCATTGTTTCAGTTAAACTTACTGCTACTACAGCTGCCTCACCAAGTACACACCATTACAGTGTTGGGTTTATTTGAAGTGAAACCAGACTACATAGTTTCTGTAAGTAAACTAATACTATTTAATTATGTTGGTTCATTGTTTCAGTTAAACTCACTGCTACTCCAGCTGCCTCACCAAGTACACACCATTACAGTGTTGGGCTTGTTTGAAGTGAAACCAGACTACATAGTTTCTGTAAGTAAACTATTACTATTTAATTATGTTGGTTCATTGTTTCAGTTAAACTCACTGCTACTCCAGCTGCCTCACCAAGTACACACCATTACAGTGTTGGGCTTGTTTGAAGTGAAACCAGACTACATAGTTTCTGTAAGTAAACTAATACTATTTAATTATGTTGGTTCATTGTTTCAGTTAAACTCAGTGCTACTACAGCTGCCTCACCAAGTACACACCATTACAGTGTTGGGCTTGTTTGAAGTGAAACCAGACTACATAGTTTCTGTAAGTAAACTAATACTATTTAATTATGTTGGTTCATTGTTTCAGTTAAACTCAGTGCTACTACAGCTGCCTCACCAAGTACACACCATTACAGTGTTGGGTTTATTTGAAGTGAAACCACACTACATAGTTTCTGTAAGTAAACTAATACTATTTAATTATGTTGGTTCATTGTTTCAGTTAAACTCAGTGCTACTACAGCTGCCTCACCAAGTACACACCATTACAGTGTTGGGCTTGTTTGAAGTGAAACCACACTACATAGTTTCTGTAAGTAAACTAATACTATTTAATTATGTTGGTTCATTGTTTCAGTTAAACTTACTACTACTCCAGCTGCCACACCAAGTACACACCATTACAGTGTTGGGCTTGTTTGAAGTGAAACCAGACTACATAGTTTCTGTAAGTAAACTAATACTATTTAATTATGTTGGTTCATTGTTTCAGTTAAACTCAGTGCTACTACAGCTGCCTCACCAAGTACACACCATTACAGTGTTGGGCTTGTTTGAAGTGAAACCAGACTACATAGTTTCTGTAAGTAAACTAATACTATTTAATTATGTTGGTTCATTGTTTCAGTTAAACTCAGTGCTACTACAGCTGCCTCACCAAGTACACACCATTACAGTGTTGGGTTTATTTGAAGTGAAACCACACTACATAGTTTCTGTAAGTAAACTAATACTATTTAATTATGTTGGTTCATTGTTTCAGTTAAACTCAGTGCTACTACAGCTGCCTCACCAAGTACACACCATTACAGTGTTGGGCTTGTTTGAAGTGAAACCACACTACATAGTTTCTGTAAGTAAACTATTACTATTTAATTATGTTGGTTCATTGTTTCAGTTAAACTCACTGCTACTACAGCTGCCTCACCAAGTACACACCATTACAGTGTTGGGCTTGTTTGAAGTAAAACCAGACTACATAGTTTCTGTAAGTAAACTATTACTATTTAATTATATTGGTTCATTGTTTCAGTTAAACTTACTGCTACTACAGCTGCCTCACCAAGTACACACCATTACAGTGTTGGGCTTGTTTGAAGTAAAACCAGACTACATAGTTTCTGTAAGTAAACTAATACTATTTAATTATGTTGGTTCATTGTTTCAGTTAAACTCAGTGCTACTACAGCTGCCTCACCAAGTACACACCATTACAGTGTTGGGCTTGTTTGAAGTGAAACCAGACTACATAGTTTCTGTAAGTAAACTAATATTATTTAATTATGTTGGTTCATTGTTTCAGTTAAACTCACTGCTACTACAGCTACCTCACTTTACACAACATTACAGTGTTGGGCTTGTTTGAAGTGACACCAGACTACATAGTTTCTGTAAGTAAACTAATACTATTTAATTATGTTGGTTCATTGTTTCAGTTAAACTCACTGCTACTACAGCTGCCTGACCAAGTACACACCATTACAGTGTTGGGCTTGTCTGAAGTGACACCAGACTACATAGTTTCTGTAAGTAAACTAATACTATTTAATTATGTTGGTTCATTGTTTCAGTTAAACTCACTGCTACTACAGCTGCCTGACCAAGTACACACCATTACAGTGTTGGGCTTGTTTGAAGTGACACCAGACTACATAGTTTCTGTAAGTAAACTAATACTATTTAATTATATTGGTTCATTGTTTCAGTTAAACTCACTGCTACTACAGCTGCCTGACCAAGTACACACCATTACAGTGTTGGGCTTGTTTGAAGTGAAACCACACTACATAGTTTCTGTAAGTAAACTAATACTATTTAATTATATTGGTTCATTGTTTCAGTTAAACTCACTGCTACTACAGCTGCCTGACCAAGTACACACCATTACAGTGTTGGGCTTGTTTGAAGTGACACCAGACTACATAGTTTCTGTAAGTAAACTAATACTATTTAATTATGTTGGTTCATTGTTTCAGTTAAACTCACTGCTACTGCAGCTGACTCACCAAGTACACACCATTACAGTGTTGGGCTTGTTTGAGGTGACACCAGACAACATAGTTTCTGTCAGTAAACTAATACTATTTAATTATGTTGGTTCATTGTTTCAGTTAAACTCACTGCTACTACAGCTGCCTCACCAAGTACACACCATTACAGTGTTGGGATTGTTTGAGGTGACACCAGACAACATAGTTTCTGTAAGTAAACTAATACTATTTAATTATGTTGGTTCATTGTTTCAGTTAAACTCACTGCTACTACAGCTGCCTCACCAAGTACACACCATTACAGTGTTGGGCTTGTTTGAGGTGACACCAGACAACATAGTTTCTGTAAGTAAACTAATACTATTCAATTATGTTGGTTCATTGTTACAGTTAAACTCACTGCTACTACAGCTGCCTCACCAAGTACACACCATTACAGTGTTGGGCTTGTTTGAGGTGACACCAGACAACATAGTTTCTGTAAGTAAACTAATACTATTTAATTATGTTGGTTCATTGTTTCAGTTAAACTCACTGCTACTACAGCTGCCTCACCAAGTACACACCATTACAGTGTTGAGCTTGTTTGAAGTGAAACCAGACTACATAGTTTCTGTAAGTAAACTAAAACCATTTAAAGAGGTTTTTTTAAATATTTTTGTAGATAAAGAAAGTTGTTATTTGAAACTATCCTTTACTGAAGGTGTATTTAAAGAATTATGTATAGGAATATTTAGCTGTCTGATAAATTCTATGTGTTGGTTATATAGAACGTCAAAAATAACAATGATAAAGTATGTACATAATTAATTGTTTATCTCTGTATAGACTCTCGTCTGTCTACACTATGTTTCCAATAATTTTTATATAAATTAAATGATTAAGAAACAGTTTGGTTGGAGTAGAAATAAAATCATTCTTTTATCAATCAATGAGCAATTTTATATTAAAGCATTTAGTCTTGATTTTTAAAAATACTTTACTGTTTGTTGTTGTTTTATGGTTTATGTATTAAGCATATTAGTAAAATTTAAGATAAAATCATTAAAGCTAAACATGAAATGTCCTTTGAATAAAAACCAAAAATATGATTAATTTTCAGTTGAAAAATGAAACAATAAGAGTGTTAGGTACTATTTTTATCCTTTTGGGCTAATTAGAAATTATTATATACATATTAGTGAATTTACTAATTCATATGTTACCAAAATTGAGTAAAATCTGTTGTATGATAAATTTCCAACCATTATAGATGTCATTTTTGAGATTATCATCTAAAAACCTTAGGAAATATGTTTTAATAACTAATGATCTCGTGATGGAGAGCACATATAAGGAATTGTTTATATACTAAGGTCTATTTGTATGCTAAATATTGCTATACATAGATTGTATACCAACACTTTTAGGTCTTTAAAGGTTTAATGACAGACGAATTTGAAGTTACGAACCATACGTGTAACCTACGTCCCGGTTTATGATAAATATAAATGTCCAGCTTCATATGTCAGCTTCTTAGTCAGGTAGACATTGTTATGAAAAAAAAGAAGACTCATTCATATATGTAGAACAAACTAATTTTCCTATTCAACAGATATTGTCAAGACCATCTCTTGTGGGTGACAAATTAATGTCCATACGTAAATTTCTTTTATTAAAAAGGTAATAATAATAATAATAAATATTAATGTATGTATTTAAAATGCCATGTGCTTGACTAAAGTTAAATTGATTGTTGTGTCTTTTCAGATGACTTCTTTGGCAATTACATGCAGTCTGGTCTTCATGAAATAGTATGTTCAGAGTTAAAAGACTACAGGTTTTGGCTCCTTCTCAATATGACACAGAACTGATATAAAAAAATGAAAATGGTACATCACTACACATTTCTCAACCGGAGATAAGCTGAGGAAAGCCGGTTCTTATTGTATTATTACACAACGTTGATGTCTTGCCTCGTTTTATTTTATAATATTTATAAGGACTGTTTGGGAAAAGCAAATTACTTGAAGTTTATCAAGAGTTACTAAATACATGAAATTCCCTTATTAAGTGAAGCATATTGTAGTAAAATTTACGAAAAGAAAAACTTGTTTATAACTAAAAACTAATAAGATAACAATGACTAAAACAAACTTTAAAAATAAACTTCAAAGCATAATCATGAAGAAATCATTAGGTACTATGTAAATAATGCAGTAAGCTATATAAAGGGTAAGTTTTATGTCCTGGCACACCTGGATATAATTTAAACGGGTAGACATATCAATGTGACACCTTGACCATTCTTATTATAAGATTTTTTTAACTTTTCAAGTTGTTAAACGTTTTGCCTTCCTTTTTATAGGGCTAAAAGGGAGGCAACTAAAAATAATCAAATTCGATCCTCTATCATGTGACCTCTCATTTTAAATAAAATAAAAAAGTCAATTATGCAAACTAAAGGTATCTACGTTTAGTTTAACAGAGGAAAAGACGAATTTAAAATAGTAAGAATTATTTATTTTCTCATCCTGTTTTTCGTTACATGTGTCACACTTGCCCGATTTATTAAAACAATTACTTGTTTGAATGTAGCAGGTGTTCAAACTGTTCACGTTAGGCTGTTTGACAGTGTGACAGCCGAGTGTAAAAATATTAAACTTTTACTAAAATGTGAAATAATCATAAACTTGTAATAATAAACTTGCACTAAAATTGCTAACAACCTAAGCTATGAACTGATATAATGAAAGTAAACAGAACAAAAGAGAAAGTCAATAGTAGATTGTTTGAACTAGTAGGTTTAATAACAGGTGAATATTCAAAGCATGTTGACTAATGTAAAGAAAAATAGTAAAAAAGTTAATTATTTTATTATTGTGAAGTCGTCTTTAACTGTGTTTAACTAAACGTAGAGATATCTAGTTTTATAATTTAATTTATTTTTAATTCTCTTTAAAATGAAGGGTCACATTATAGGGGTTTGCATTTGAAAATCCTTAGTTTGACTTTAATGATGAACAACATAAAATATTTAAAAATTTGGTATATTTGTATGGTCAAGATCTTACTTTAGTATTTTAGCCCGTTTAAATTATATCCAGTTGTACTCCCTCTGTTTAATTCGAAGTATTGAAGGATAGTATACAAAACTGTATTTATAGACTTAAAATAAGTAGTTTCAAAATATCTATAGATGTTTTTAATACAATTTTGTATGCAAATGATAATTCTCTAGCCGAGGCATTTACAATTACCTCACTGGCAAGATAGACGAGTGATAAAAGGCTGGTATATTTAGACCAAATGTTTAAAACATTAACTTTTTAATTTTGTATTGATTTTACCCTAGAAACAAAGAAATGTTTACATTTATAATAATTGTAATGTCATAAAATATATGTGTTGAAATGAAATCTTTAAATATGTGTAAAGCATGATAAATATTCTATGTACAGAAATATATTCCTAAATTCATTTATTCCCTTCACACTTCCTAATTTTAAAATGCTGAAGCATATTTGGTATCTTAAGACAAGCGTTTCATATCCTTTGTATATAACACAAACTAAGTAAAGCTATTAATGATCTAATATGTATTAATAATAATCGTTGAAAACTTACACATAAAATAGTTTTAAACTAAATATTTAGTAATAATGAACATTACTATCTTTCTATGAAAACACCGAAACACGTTGATTTAGTTTCAAGGAATAGATTATATACGCATATTTAACGTACATATTAAGTTATTCATTACTACCATTCATTTTAATATATTCAAACAAGATATATTATTTATATAACAGTTTAACTAACAGTCTAATGAAAAAAAATTCTAAAAATTTTAATGTAACCAGTGAAGTATTATAATAGAAAGTGCATAAGGATCTAAACTTATATATCACATGAAGGATGAACGTCACGTAAATATAGTAATTGTTAATATACTATTTGAACGTTAAAAAACAGACTAGTTTGCTGTTTAGGATTTATAATAAGTAACTTGTCTCAATAAGTTATTAAAAATAACTCTATGTATCCTTTTAAAAGTAGTAGCCTGTGTATCGTCAATGTTTAAGGTAAATTACACATAGCAAATTCAAAATTACCTCCTAATAAAGTTTGAAGAAATTATCTGTTTACAAATTTCAAATCTTGGAATGTCTATTGATTTAAACAAAACTCCGTCTCCATATAAAATGTTCCGTTTTTTTCTGAAGACGGACAATATAACGGGTACCTGCGGATTCAACTCCCAAAATTAGTATACCATATACCATATGCCAGTAAATATAACCAGTAAGCAGCCAATAGTAAATTGGTATCTTTATATACATAAAATATTGGATAGTATAATCCATATTTTTATATCCATATTTTTATATATATCCAAATAAGTATAAGTCATAAAAATGGTTGAAACTCTTGTTATATAATTTATAACAGACGATTCGCTAAATGCTATTCTACTTTCAAAATCTATACTTATTCAGGAAACATATTTAAATGTTATTTATTTACAGCTAAAAACGTAAATGAGAACATAAACAAGAGTAACATTAGCTCAACTTAAAATATTTACAGTAAAAATACTAACATTTTAAATAAGTCTCTGTTGATATTTTTTAAGTATTTGCATGCTTATATTAATAATGTATAAATATAGGAATATATCCAAATTCACTTAAAACAAGTAAAAGCTATTCCCATGTATAAAAGTGGAGAAGCTACAAAAAATTACAGGCATATATCTATCGTTCCAGCTATTTAAAAACTATCTCACTCACGATACGATTAAAAAAAAAAAACATTGTACTGTACAATTATTGATGCTGTCCAAAGTATAACTTTTAACTGTATTCAAAATATTAAAAATAGGAAAGCTGTTTGTTTAGTAATTGTTTATTATTAAAAAGCATTTGATAGGAAAACTACAAAATGTCTCTTCAAATAAATAGTATTTCTTTGTTTTTGGTAGTAAATCATTAAATCGTAATTAAATCATGTCTGGAAGATATATTTCAATTAGTAGAAACGATCGGTCAACTTTCAGGAGGTAAATAATTTAAATACTGTCTACCACAAGGATCTCTTTTAAGTCCATTAATTATCATTATTATTATTATTAACGATATTCCTATAAGAAAATATGAACTCCACATGTATTAAATATTTCTTATATGATGATGATGTTGAAATGATACTTACTTCAAATTGCTATGACAAATCAGAAATAGTGGTTTCTTTCACAACAAAGATATTTATTAATTGGTTTAATGCTAATATATTAATTATTCTTAACTACAACAAAACACATGACATAACTTTGACTTCTAAAATGTATTGAGACTAGAACTTACAATCAATCCAATAAAATTTGTATTAATGTTCCATAGAATAATCGTGGAAAAAGTAGATTATGATACAAAATGTGAATAAGGTATCTACTCTTCATGGATAGACTCTTCTTATCACTAACAAACTCTTATAAGGTACCAAACTATCCCCAACCCCGTACTCTGGGCTCGACTGCGACCCTGAATTATGTACAGACATTTCCGACGTTTCGGCCAGTAAGCCATCCTCAGAGCGAGACGAACATTGTATCACAGAACTCGACTATATTTGAGAGACAGAGTCGATTGTGCAGAATCTTTAGTCTCACCATGAGAATGACTTACTGTAATGTGGCCGAAACATCGGCAATATTTGTACATAGTCCAGTTTCGTGGTCGAGCCCAGAATAACAAACATTTTTTAGTGAAGGTGTCTACTGTTTATAAATATTAAAGTACAATGTTAGTTAAGATGTACTATTACAAATTTACTATGCACTACTCATAGCATATTGAGTTATATAAATAAATAAATATATATAATATATATGTATATATATTTATTGTTGATACCATAGGAAAACAAGCTTTTAATAACGTGGCTCAACAAGATGAAGTTGTTGTTTGATGTTGAACATTTCAATTATGAGACGTGCCATTTAAGTTTCAAAGGTAAATTTAATAGTACATGTAAGAGTGGGGAAGAGTCAATATTACTGGAAAGTACGAGTGGGAAGGGGTCAATATTACTGTACAGGCACGAGTAGGGAGGGGTCATCATTACTGTACATTTACGGAGTGGGGAGAGGTCATCCTTCCTGTACAGCCACGAGTGGGGAGGGGTCATCATTACTGTACATTTACGGAGTGGGGAGGGGTCATCATTCCTGTACATGTACGAGTATGGAGGTGTAATCATTACTGTGTACATGTAAGAGTGGGCTGGAGACAACATTACTGTACATCTTAGAACTTAGGCTTAAGCGGCCGGTGTCATAACTAGAATCTACAGTTTCCGGTGACAACCGCGTCAAGGTACTATCTACAATATTTACAAGATGACCAGACGTTTCGCCCATACTGTGATGTGGCATCCTCAGTGGTTCCTCTGAGGGCAAGTCTCAGAGGAACCACTGAGGATGCCACATCACAGTATGGGCGAAACGTCTGGTCATCTTGTAAATATTGTAGATAGTACTTTGACGCGGTTGTCACCGGAAACTGTAAATTCTAGTTATTACTGTACATGTACGAGTGGGGAGGTGTAATCATTATTATGTACATGTAAGAGTGGGCTGGAGACAACATTACTGTACATGTACGAGTGGGGAGGGTTAATCATTACTGTGTACATGTAAGAGTGGGCTGGAGACAACATTACTGTACATGTACAAGTGCGGAGGGGTAATCATTATTATGTACATGTACGAGTGGGCTGGAGACAACATTAGAGTACATGTACGAGTGGGGAGGTATAATCATTACTGTGTACATGTAAGAGTGGGCTGGAGACAACATTACTGTACATGTACGAGTGGGGAGGGGTAATCATTATTGTGTACCTTTACGAGTGGGCTTGAGACAACATTACTGTACATGTACGAGTGGGGAGGTGTAATCATTATTGTGTACATGTACGAGTGGGCTGGAGACAACATTACTGTACATGTACGAGTGATAAGGGGTAATCATTATTGTGTACATGTACGAGTGGGCTGGAGACAACATTACTGTACATGTACGAGTGGGTAGGGATAATCATTACTGTGTACATGTAAGAGTGGGGAGGGGTAATCATTATTGTGTACATGTAAGAATGGACTGGAGACAACATTACTGTACATGTACGAGTGGGGAGGTGTAATCATTACTGTGTACATGTAAGAGTGGGTTGGAGACAACATTACTGTACATGTACGAGTGGGGAGGGGTAATCATTATTATGTACATGTACGAGTGGGCTGGAGACAACATTACTGTACATGTACGAGTGGGGAGGTATAATCATTACTGTTTACATGTAAGAGTGGGGAGGGGTAATCATTACTGTGTACATGTAAGAGTGGGGAGGGGTAATCATTACTGTGTACATGTAAGAGTGGGCTGGAGACAACATTACTGTACATGTATGAGTGGGGAGGTGTAAACATTACTGTGTACATGTAAGAGTGGGCTGGAGACAAAATTACTGTACATGTACGAGTGGGGAGGTGTAATCATTACTGTGTACATTTAAGAGTGGGCTGGAGACAACATTACTGTACATGTACGAGTGGGAAGGGGTAATAATTACTGTGTACATGTAAGAGTGGGGAGGGGTAATCATTATTGTGTACATGTAAGAGTGGGCTGGAGACAACATTACTGTACATGTACGAGTGGGGAGGGGTAATCATTACTGTGTACATGTAAGAGTGGGCTGGAGACAACATTACTGTACATGTACGAGTGGGGAGGGGTAATCATTATTATGTACATTTACGAGTGGGCTGGAGACAACTTTACTGTACATGTACGAGTGGGGAGGTATAGTCATTACTGTTTACATGTGCGAATGGGGTAGGGTAAACTTTACTGTACAGTACCAGGGGGATGGGTCATCATTACTGTACATATACGAGTGGGATGGGGTTAATATCACTGTACATATAAAAATAGGGAGCGGGTCAATATTACTGTACGTGCGAGTGGGAAGAGGTTAATACTACCATACATTTAGGAGTGGGCAGGTGCAAATGACCTCTCGCCCACACATATACGTACTGTGGTAGTAGCCCACTCACCCACACATACACGAACAAATGTATTCACACACTCACCCATCCATCCACGTATGGTGGTAATGATCCACCCACCCACCCATACACGTACGGTGGTAGTAACACACTCGCCCACCAATCCACGTACGGTGGTAGTGACCCACTCGCCCACACATACACGTACGGTGGTAGTAACCCACCCACCCACACATACACGAACAAATGTAATGATAAAATAGTTGTATTGTGTACAAGTACGATTTGGAAGGGGTCAATAATACTGTACATGTACAAGTGAGGGAGGGGGTAAATATTACTGTACGTACGAGTGGGAAGAGGTCAATATTACCGTACATATAGGAGTGGGCAGGTGCCAATATTACTGTACAAGTACGATCGGGAAAGGGTCAATATTACTGTACATATACGATTGGGGAGAGGTCATCAATACTGTGTGTATGTACGAATAGGGAGGGATCAGTATTACTGTACATATACGATTGGGGAGAGGTCATCATTACTGTGTATATGTACGAATAGGGAGGGGTCAGTATTACTGTACGTATACGATTGGGGAGAGGTCATCAATACTGTGTATATGTATGAGTGGGGAGTGGTCAATATTTCTGTACATGTACTATCCACATCTAATCAAATGTTAACAAAAGTTTATTCACTGAAGATAAAGTAATTTTAAAATCGCCATTTTTTATAATTTCACTTACCCTTTAACCTCAACCTTATGAAGATCATATCTTCCAAAACTAAATTAGGATTTAGGTTACCTAAGCTGAGTGTCATCTATAGTCACTACCAGCGATCTCCATTAAGATAATTAATTACCCGCGTGTAATTGTTTAACAATGTAGCCATTACCAGAACTAATTAGTCCCCTGAGATTCATGTCTTAAATGTATGTTTGATGAAGCAATATCGGTATCATGTCACTATTACATGTCAAAGTAATTAATATTTGAACCTCATTAAATTATTATTAAACTCATTAAAATCCTATGCTGTTACATTGTGTAAACTTATATTGTATTTTTACATTAACATGTATTAATTATAAACATTGTACAAATTATTTTGAGTTTTTGATTCAATTGTATTTAATATATTCATACAATATATGACAGTTAATTAGTTATTATTACAACTTAATATTTGGTATAACCAACAAACGTATTAAACCACTTGAACTTTGCTATTGTAATAATTTAAATCAACAACTTTATAATTACGATATTGTGCTATTGACATGGCCATTGCGTATATACTTTGCTGTTTGCAATATCCCCAAGGTATACCATACCAACACCGCATATATTATCACATTCTACTGGATATTCTGATATTCTGTTGTAAAATATAACTTTACCAAGACATTTATGTATATTTTAGAGAATTTTGAATCGTATTAATTTATCTTCAAGAGGATAATAATTAGAGAGAAAGCCTAACATATTTTCGATAGTGATTATGGAAATTTCTTAAGTATACTGAAAGCAGATATTATTCTTGTCTTTGTGAGTTTAGACACATCTAGTTTAGCCCCATTTTCGAGTGTTGTATGTTTGCGCCTAAAGGATGTTTTGAACTTGAACTGGCTGTTGTCATTGGCTAGTGGAAGTATCAATGGGGCGTGGAGTAAATAGTTACTAATACAAAAGTATCACACACAAATTTAGCATTTATACATCCGAGTTCATCTTAGATCCGTGGAAATATAGGTATGAATCAATGGATGTTGAATATTAAATTCTACACAAATTTGTTTAATTCCAACTGATCTAAGGTGAACTATTTTCTTCAGGTATTTTACTACATAACGTTTGATAAGTTAAAATAAATCTTTATTTGTTATTTAATACTCAATGAAATCGTAAATTATCGTTTATTTATTTGTGTGTATACGTGTATCATGTTTGAGGTAGTAAAAGCAACCCCTCGGTAATCCACGCTTTGATCCGATTGTCCAATTCTGTGTATGACTGCTTCAATTACTAAAATCCTCACTCGCGACTGCCTAATCCCTAGTTATTGCCGATAAAACACTTGTGGCTGTGTCAAATACCAGGGATCAAACAGGGAATGTGGTTAAACTCGTTTATAGGTTTTGGTCAATACCTAAACCACATATCATACTCTGTGAAAAAGTGAATTAGGAATGGCTTACTCTAACCATTTGGCATGATTTAATAAATGTCCTAGTACTCTCATGCGGCGTTAGAATAATGCCCCCCACCATTTAAAGATACAGACCAGGCTATAGTTATAGGCGTGTAGGAGAAGAAGTGTGAGTGAGATAGTGAATATCCCCCACCACACTTCTCCTACGTCTATTGTATACAGTCTGTTCAAAATCTTGTTTAGGTTGGCTGCTAAGTTTATATAATTTGCTTCAAGGTGCTTGTGTTATTGACATTTGGTAATTAAAAATACGTTTTATTTAATCACTGAGCATATGTTTTTTTTTAAATTCATAATTGAATTGGTTTAAATTAGAAATTCGAGTTTAATTGTGATTTTATAATAACTTATTTAATTGCGTGCCACAAGAAAAATGTAAAGAATCATTCAATAACTAAAACATATCTTTATAAGAAAACAAAAACAGCTGATTTTGTTCTATCCGAGAAAATGGTAATTAGAAAATACGGTAGGTGTTAGGACGAGGCTGTGCAGTAGACTGTGACGTCACATGGGTGAAATCAGCTGGTTTGATTATTCTATTGAGTACTATTAACCACTAATTGGTAAAAATCAATCAATAACGTGGAAGTATTTTCTAGGCACCGTGTCGGAGATGTTTATTTTTTAACATGAATGTACAACTGTCGTTGGAGAGGGAAATCCACTCATGCACATGCTCGAACCAGACGCCCAGAACTATGGACTGGCCAATACAAGTTTCTGTATCCCATTTTGGACACCACCTATTCACAATCAGTAGTATTTACCCACACATACATATTAAAGTGGTATGGGCCAATACCACTATACGTATATGGGTGGGTATGTGGCAATACCACCGCAAATGTGTGGGTAGGCCAATACCATCATGCTACTACCATCGCGGTTCAGGACGATCTACTAAAATAAAGTTAAGTTATAAGAAGTGTTATCATTTAAGATGCAATCCTATTCAATACAACTTTACATATTACTGAGTTGAATTGAGTAATAGGCGGGTTTTTAGCACCATGGAAGGTGGGTGGCAGTGCCGGCTCGCACTTTAGATTCACTGGTTCAGAGAACTTCCTATGAAACTGTGCGTATGTCTGATATTTGGAGTCCCGAAAATATTGACTCAGCACCTTTATTATTCTTTGAAGGTGAAGTAACACACTGGTAAATAACACTGGAATAATTGGAAATAAATGTTATAATCATTGCTAAAAGTTGTTTAGGTCACATGCTGAAAATATACTGATTGATTTACTTTGCAAATACTATGGGGATTTAATTTTTAACTTTTAATGTAATGTAGCACATATATTGTAAAGTATAATAAATATAGAATTTATGTGACGTTTACTTACTGTTGTATGTCAATACAAAATTATTTACGTATCCATTATCCAGGAATACATTTTTCTCTTACTGATGTTTACTGATGAATGGTACTTTATTTTATTAAACAATTGCAACCAATTTCATGAAAAAAAATTTTATAATATTAAAATAGTTCTCAAAATAAGTATAACTCTCCTCTAATTGCCTTTAATCCCAATACCTTCATATAGTGTTCATAAATATTGCTATTTATGAACACTATATTATGTACAAATCATACACACTGCACGAGCGTTGTAAAATGTTAACATTAAAGTAAATATCATTTATTCTAACAAATTACCTGTTATTAAAATATAAGATTTTGGTTATGGTAGAAGTTAGATCTTTATTTTAAGTATAATATTTAGAATAAAGAAAGGCAATTATAACAGTAAACTTTTTAAATGTTTCAAATTAATTGATTAAATAAGTGTTAATATCAATTTACTTTTCAATTTGTTATGGGTAAATTTGTCTTGTTCCACTTTCATAGAAAAAGAAAAACAATAAATATAATAAGAAATAGTAAATCTAAGTGTATTTTTAATATATTAAAATCTTCATACTCAATGAAACGGATATAATTAAGGAAGAAATGATAATTTATCACTATTTTCGTAAAGTAACAGAATACAAAACGTAAATAAATAAATAATTAATAAATGGATTGATTCCGTAAAATAGCTGTTCCGCCTTACTTATGTCATCAGATTTTATTTCTGCATTAACTTGGACCTGTAGACCGGTGGGTGAGCTTTATTGAACGAGTGAAGAACCGACTATTGTGTTAGTTGGGATTCAAAATTTGGATCCTGTACTCCATAGTCCGAAGCCCAGACACTGAGATACCTTATCGGTAATCTTATCATTATTTATTCATCAGTAGGACGCCGATCGTTGAGATATGGGTGAACTCGAGGGGCGAATGAGTGTGATGAGTGTAGATGAACGAGTGTTGTCATTGCTAACAACTAATTATTTATAATTATTTCTTCAATGACTTGGAACATCGTAAAGTATTTTACATAATAATTACCTGACAATTCGCTATTCCAAAAGCTTATCTGACGTTATGTGTCGTTACAAACCACAATGTTCAAGTATGTTTTCGTCCTAATGTTTAGAACAGTTTTAAAAACGCCAAAGCCAACAATATTCCTGTCTAGATAGGATCCTTTTTAATTAGATCTAAGAGTTTATAAAATATGTTGAAAATCATTTATATAATTTATACAGCCGATAGGCTATGTGTTTTTTTGCCTTCTATTAAAAAAGTTGCATTAATTAGGGGTTGGCATGGTGGCTCGAGAATAAAGGCTCCACACTGTGTATACGAGTAGAGTGGTCCAATGTTCCAGTCCTCAGCTTAAGAGACAGTGTAATTAACTTCTTGAATAAAGTTTATAGGCATATTTGCGACTAATTTAAATTGGTGAGTGAAATTACTAATGTAAAATATATGAGACATGTGATAAGAGTGATTAGTATTACTAATAAATATTGAACCCACCAACCATTGAAAGTGACGTAAAAATGACTATTATTGTACAACCAGAGCCAGAAGTTGGGTGTAATTTGCAGATCTAATTGGTTTCTGTGGTCAACAGCTAGACAAAACCGAGTCCAATTCGGGCAGATTAATGGCAGATTACAATAGAATACTTCAGGGTATGCCTTAACACCTCATTTAATTTATATCTAATTAGTTATTTAGCTTATACCTTTTCATTGTGTTGTTATATATCAAAGGGAACTTTTAAAAAGCACTTAGATATTTATACTCCGAACACAAGCACTCCACTTCACTCATAAACTACACGTCGCTCAAACATCCAGCTCACTCACACACTCCAACTCACTCACTCTAATCCACTCATATTTTCCAATTCACTCATACACTCCATGTACCTCATCCAATCCACGTAACTCATATACTCCATGTCACTCATACACTCCACGTCACTCATACGCTCCATGCCCGTCATACAAACCACGTCACTCATGTTCTTTATACAATCCATGTTCATTATACATGTGGAACAAGACAAATTTACCCATAACAAATTGAAAAGTAAATTGATATTAACACTTATTTAATCAATTAATTTGAAACATTTAAAAAGTTTACTGTTATAATTGCCTTTCTTTATTCTAAATATTATACTTAAAATAAAGATCTAACTTCTACCATAACCAAAATCTTATATTTTAATAACAGGTAATTTGTTAGAATAAATGATATTTACTTTAATGTTAACATTTTACAACGCTCGTGCAGTGTGTGTGATTTGTACATAATATAGTGTTCATAAATAGCCATATTTATGTGTTACGCTCCATGTTCTTTATACAATCCATGTTACGCATATACACCATGTCACTCACACACTCGACGTCACGCATACACTCCACGTTTCTCATACACTCCGCGCCACTGATACGCTCCATGTCCGTCATACAAACCACGTCACTCATACACTCCTCGTCACTCATACACTCTACATCACTCATACACTCCACGACACTCATACACTCCGTCACTCTTAAATTCCGTGTCACTCATACATTCTACGTCACTCATACACTCCACGTCACTCATAAATTCCACATCACTCATACACTCCACGTCACTCATACACTTCATGTCACTCATACATTCCACGTCATTCAGACACTCCAGGTAACTCATACACTCCACGTCACTCATACACTGCACTTCAATCATACACTCCTCGTCACTCAAATATCTAACTCATTCACATACACCAACTCACTCACTCCAACCAACTCCTACTTTCAAATTCACTCATACACTCCATGTCCCTCATACAATCCATGTTACGCATATACACCATGTCACTCATACACTCGACGTCACTCATACACTCCACGTCACTCATATAATCCATGTCACTCATACACTGCATTTCACTCATACACTCCACGTCACTCAAATATCTAACTCACTCACACAAGCCAACTCACTCAATCCAACCCACTCCTACTTTCCAATTCACTCATACACTCCATATCCCTCATAAAATCCATATTACTCATATACTCCATGTCACTCATACACTCGACGTCACGCATACACTCCACGTTTCTCATACACTCCGCGCCACTGATACGCTCCATGTTCGTCATACAAACCACGTCACTCATACACTGCTCGTCACTCAAACACTCTACATCACTCATACACTGCACGACACTCATACACTCCGTCACTCATAAACTCCGTGTCACTCATATATTCTACGTCACTCATACACTCCACGTCACTCATAAATTCCACATCACTCATACACTCCAAGTCACTCATACACTTCATGTCACTCATACATTCCACGTCATTCAGACACTCCAGGTCACTCATACACTCCACGTCACTTATACACTCCATTTCCCTCATATAATCCACGTCACTCATACACTGCACTTCAATCATACACTCCACGTCACTCAAATATCTAACTCATTCACATACTCCAACTCACTCACTCCAACCAACTCCTACTTTCCAATTCACTCATACACTCCATGTCCCTCATACAATCCATGTTACGCATGTACACCATGTCACTCATACACTCAACGTCACTCATACACTCCACGTCACTCATATAATCCACGTCACTCATACACTGCACTTCACGCATACACTCCACGTTACTCAAATATCTAACTCACTCACACAATTCAACTCCTACTTTCCAATTCACTCATACACTCCATATCCCTCATAAAATCCATGTTACTCATATACTCCATGTCACTCATACACTCGACGTCACGCATACACTCCACGTTTCTCATACACTCCGCGCCACTGATACGCTCCATGTTCGTCATACAAACCACGTCACTCATACACTCCTCGTCACTCAAACACTCTACATCACTCATACACTGCACGACACTCATACACTCCGTCACTCATAAACTCCGTGTCACTCATATATTCTACGTCACTCATACACTCCACGTCACTCATAAATTCCACATCACTCATACACTCCAAGTCACTCATACACTTCATGTCACTCATACATTCCACGTCATTCAGACACTCCAGGTCACTCATACACTCCACGTCACTTATACACTCCATTTCCCTCATATAATCCACGTCACTCATACACTGCACTTCAATCATACACTCCACGTCACTCAAATATCTAACTCATTCACATACTCCAACTCACTCACTCCAACCAACTCCTACTTTCCAATTCACTCATACACTCCATGTCCCTCATACAATCCATGTTACGCATGTACACCATGTCACTCATACACTCAACGTCACTCATACACTCCACGTCACTCATATAATCCACGTCACTCATACACTCCACGTCACTCATACACTCCACGTCACTCATACACTCCACGTCACTCATACACACCACGTCACTCATACACTCCACGTCACTTATACACTCCATGTCACTCATACATTCCACGTCACTCAGACACTCCATGTCACTCATACATCCACGTCACTTATACACTCCACGTCACTCATACATTCCACGTCACTCAGACACTCCAGGTCACTCATACACTCCACGTCACTTATACACTCCAGGTAACTCATACACTCCACGTCACGCATACATTCCACGTCACTCAGACACTCCAGGTCACTCATACACTCCACGTCATTCATATACTTACTCTCTTCCATTTAAATCCTTATAAATTACATTTTTTTACTTATTTACTAGCTAATTATGTTTTTGCATTGAAATAACTGCGTATACTAAATTTATAAATTATAAGTTTATTTAATTTATTTTGAAAATTGTAAATATGATCACCTTAATTATATTTTAAATTCATTCCTGGAGTTTATTTCTAGATTATATTTTAAGATTTTTATTAATCCATTAGCTTCATAAATGTTGATGATATACAATAATAATCATGCAAGAGTTGGAGCCACCATTAAAGACACCATGAATGAGTGCCCTGTTTTACGGCTATCATCTGAAGGAATAACTTATGATTATACCTGCCCTTGACATTTTGTATAAAATAGTATAACAGGGGAAGAACGAGTAGTTATGCTTCCGTTACCTTTTCACCGCTGCATCACCCTCGGCAACTCTATCGAAAACGGTGTACCACCTGATGAAGACGATCATATAGCCGCCCTTCATGTAATCAGATACCACAATGCCTCCACAGTATAGGACGTACGTGCTAGTAATCGAGAGAAAATTAGAAAATTTGCAGGTGATTTTGCAAGCACTGGTATTTGGCATAGTGCTACCGGTGCCTTGGGACTCAGTGCTGAGTACGTTGTAGAATCTGTCGTTGGTGTACAGTACCCGCGTTCTCCTAGCGGTCCAGGATCATACGGCCGTCATATTGATCAACAGTATAACGACATCTTGAGTACCGAAAAACGGACCAGTAGTGTGTTGGAAACACCACCCGACACTCCACTAAGGAAACGATTGAAGATGGACAACGACCAGGACAACCAGGAAGGAATGCAAATGGATACGAAAAGTACTGGTAGCAGTGGAAAAACAGGAGGAGGATCCTCTACTAACGCACAACCAGGAAACATACACAGACCCACTTCAAATTTTAAAACCAGTAAAATTGTTTTTCTACACTCATACATACAGCACAATAAATTCGCTTATCTAAAGGTGGTATGCATCTACTGCATTTTGCAGTTATTGCCTCAAATATAGTATGAAAGAAAATATTAAATTTATAAATGGGAAACAACTCCGCAACCCCGTCACTGCATTTGCACTTATAAGGCATTTATATAATTTTAAGTTAGTCGGCCTTGTAGCTGACACGTCGAATTGGAATTCCTAAACTAGCGTTGATGTTAAATTTGATGAAGGAGTCATCATCATATAGCTGTCTCACCCACCCACCCACCCACCCATACAAAGACAGTAGTATTTTCCCACTAACTCGCCCACTCGTACGTTGGTATTGACCCACCCACTCATACAAATGCAGTGAAGTGGCTCGCACATCCACTGATACACACATGGTGGTATTGACTCACCCTCCCACCCATATAAGTTAGGTGGTACTGTCTCACCCTGCCACCCATACATTGTAGTGGGGTTCGTTTGTAGTTCGCTCAGCTATCAATGTCAGTATGTCTCTAGAACCTACTCAATTATTCAAACTCAGCTGCAGTGGTTTTGCATTTGGTTTTAACTATCGTTTCACCCCCCCCCCCAACAGCTCCTTTACTATCCGAAGTTACCTGCTCGTCAAACTTTATTTAAAAAGTTTGGACATTCGTGTTATTTACTGATTAAAAAAACGGAAAATAAAACACTTTGGTTTTGAACGTATCTAAAATGTATTTTTAAATATCCAACCTACTGATATCTATTTGTATAAGACTGAGAGTAAGGAGAGAGTAATATAGACCAAGAAGAAGCTGCCTTATTAATATATTACCTTATCGAGAGGAATGTTTACAATTATATAAATTGATAACGTTACATAGACTATGGAAATACAATAACTACTATACGATAAAAAAGAATGGGTAGCTTAGGTCGTTTATTAAAATAAGTGCCATGTCCCAGATTCCAATTCATTATGACATACAATTTAAAATATACATATTATGGCATACGTAATGTCACTTCTTATATATATTCAGTAACATAAAAAGTTAATGGTATTACTTAGGAAAAAAAATCTCCTGTTCTGTTTTGTATTAATCTCCTTCCTGCAATATAACTATACCGCTATAACTAATTCTATGGTCTGAGCCCCAGCCAAAACAAAAACTTCCACTCTTACTGGCCTCATTCTTTACCTCAAGATTTTATGGCTCATAACTTTTTATCCTTGGAGAACATCCTTGTGATAAAAAAATTCCAAATAAATCCTTGGCGACATATTACTTCAACCTTGTAAAAAACTGAAATATTGCCTCATATTTTAGCTAAACTGTACTAAATTAACTTAAATTATTTTTATGTGTATATATTGAGTATTTCAAAACTACAAATGCGGTGTTATATTATATATCTACACATAGCTTTACTTTTACCATATTTTAATTACCATAGTTTTACTTAAGATAGTCACATATAATGTCGACTTTTAATTTTTTTTAGGAAAGACCAATCCCTTACTCTTCCAATATCCCACAGACGTTTGATATGCGCGAGGGACTTATCAGACAAAGCAAGGAATTGTAATACATTTTCCTATATTTTGTTATTTGTATTTTAGCAGAAAATACATGTTAAAGATGTTTTTCAGTATAAATATCAATCTATTTCGGTCTACTTAGAAAAGCTTTTTTATTATATCATCCCAACATACATTACAACAATTTATTTATTAAAAGTTGGTTAATACTATTAAGTGTTTAAAATAAGATTATAATAAAAGTTAATATCCTTCAACCACTTTTGGACGTAAAATACACAGAGGGTTGTTTATTGTTTCATTTTATAACTGACGTTTTCACAGCCACTGCGGGATTTGTCATCGATGTGAAGTAAAGACTTGACAGCCTGTCTCTTGTATGTCAAACATTTGAAAACGCAAATAAAGTGTGTTGTGAAAAGAATATTACAGATGGAGATTTTATATACAGTATTAGGAAATGTTAAATAACTACATCAGTCGATGGATTCGTAGCAAGGGATTAAAGATTGGTAAACTAAGTTCCTATATTCATGTATTAAATATGTAACTGAGTATATTTCTTGTTGATGATAATTTAAAAAATGTGGCAGTACCAATATATTACTAACTTCTTAAACTTAAAAAAAAATAGAAAAATAAATAAATTTATACATATGTATATAGTCATCATTGGTATGCAGTCAATTAAAATAACAGGCTATTATTATCTATAAATGCATCTATAATTTACGCAAGTTGCAGTTGTCCAGTCGTAAATTTACACTCAATCACCAGACCATCCCTTATCTATTTACTGCTACAATGCCTGTATTACAGTTGGTTACACTTGGATATATGCCGGATATAACTGATGGAACTTCATATCCTCTGCCTACAACACGTGTCTGTTTACACATTACATTTCCGGTTTAACTCTATAGAGGCATCTACGTGTATTTAGTCTTGTGAATTCCCTTCATTAAGTTGTAACCCTACTCACCCCACACAAGAGTAAGTATTATTTTAAGAATCAGATATAATTTTAAATAAACAGATAAACTTGGGGATCGAACGGTAAGTTTACTAGCTTTTTGGTCTATTTATTAGTTTCCAAACACGATTATATCATAATAAAATTCATCAATATATTAACATTTAAATATCTTAAAACATTAAACTTTGAATTAATTACATAATAGGGACCACGGAGCTATAAAAGAGACTTTTACTGGCTTCAACCATTGAGTCTACATGAGTTGAGCCTTCGCAAACAACTCATGTCGAGAGTGGCGGCCGTCGAAGTGCAAACTAGCTTCATACTGCAGCTCCCCACCCCACCACTTTCGCTAATGTAACGTAAGGCAAAGAAGGATGTTTGCTGGTGATGGCAGGAAAGCTAAAGTCAGGTTTCGTAATGCTTGTACATGTCGAAAGATGATTGCCTACATTAGTATATCTAAGACTTACAAATAAACGAAAAATTTACTAAAAACGGTACAAAGTTTCGAGTCAGGGTATACCTTATTGTAAATAAACAATTAATAGCTTGGGTACAGTAACTTAGGTATGTATGATTGTCTAAATAAGTAGCCAATTAATACGCGCATATTAAATATTTAGTATTTAACGACATATTTTAAATATTTTAATCATTATAAATCGTCCTGTTTAATAAAACGAGTTAAAACTGTTATTTATGAAACTATAGTTAGGGTAAATATATATATATATATATATATATATATATATATATATATATATATCATTATTGTATTTACATGTTTAATTACAAACAGAACAATTTACATTGATGATCAGTGTAATGCAACACGTATTTGTCTTAAATTATTTTTATTACTTTGTTTAAAAATAATTCATAAAAATGATTGTCGTTTTTTCAGTAAAGTAAACATTATCGGATGCATAATTCTATTGAAATAGAAAAGTATGTTGGATTTATAAATTAAAAATTGGGCACGTGCCTGACTATGACTTATATTTGTATGAAATTGTATATTCTTTCTCATTAATGCAGAATAAATTTATAAAAATCTCATAAATTAAACTAGATTATCTACAGATTAAGCAATCTTTGAAAGAGTAAATAGAAAAAAAGAAATTTTAAATGTTTTTGAACTACGCAGTTTCTGAAATTATTTACAAGATATTCGATGTAATTAGAAAAATTGAGTTTTCCTACTACCAGTTGTTTTAGACAAATTAACAAAAATCCAAACTCGTTAACTAAATAGTGATACTATTTATGTTTTGTTTATTATGTTTATATAATCACTTAATTTTAACGAACTCATTGAATCTATTATTGGATACCAATCTTACATAATAATAATAATAATTTACCTTAACCGAAAGTGAAATCATCATAACCGTGATTAAAGATAAGAAGATTTTGAACATTATCCTTATTATGGTGCTTTTTATATTTCTTGTGTTTATTTTCAGATTATACAGGGTGGAGCGTGGTAATTTGCTGATTTGGGAATGAAATAAAAAAATTATGATCATTAGAAAAATTTATTTTATATTTCAATTATACTGAACAGTAATGGAATTTTTAAATTACATTGTTTTAAATAGTGTATCTGGCAAATGTCGACCTTCGCTATCCACACACTGCTGCATACGTTTTCTGTAGTTTTCATGAACTCTAACAAGCATTTCCACTGGTATTCTGCCAATTTCAGCTTCAATATTGTTCCTTAGGTCTTCCAAGGTGTTGGGGCGGTTGATATACACCTTAGACTTCAGGTAACCCCAAAGGAAAAAATCACATGGGGCTAAATCTGGTGAGCATGCTGGCCAGTTCACATCACCCCTCAAAGAGATAAGCCGTCCAGGAAACATTTGCCTCAAACAATTCATGGTAACCCTCGCTGTGTGTGCAGTGGCACCATCCTGTTGGAACCATGTATCCTCTAGTTCCATTGCCTCAAGAGCCGGCTGAAAATAATCCTGTATCATAGACAAGTACCGTTCGGAGTTCACAGTTATGGCACGACCGTTATCCTGAAAAAAGTAAGGACCAATGATGCCTACTCGTGATATGGCGCACCACACAGTGACGTGGTCCGAATGCAGAGGTCTCTCGTGAACTTCTCTGGGGTTTGTTTCACTCCAGTAACGCATATTTTGTTTGTTTTCACACCCACTGAGGTGAAAATGTGCCTCATCAGAAAAAAAACACATTTGTGTCACGGGGTAAAGTTGCTAAAATGTCTTCACAAGAGGTCCGCCGAGTCAAATAGTCCCGTGCTGACAATTGTTGGACCACGCACATTTTATACGGGTGAAAATTCAGTTCATCATGAAGAATACGGTGGAGAGAACGTCTTGAAATGCCAAGAGCAAATGATTGCTTGCGAGCAGAGCGTTTCGGAGATTGCAGTACTGCTGCTCTAACTCTCTCGATGTTTTGTGGTGTTGTAATCCTTCTCTCAGGTCCCCTTCATAGACATGACACATTCCCTGCTGTTCTGAATGCATTCACCCAATTTACAATTGATTGCCGTCCAGGAACACGTCCGCGTGGAGGAACAGCCAATCGTAAACGAAAAGCACGCTGCACTGCAATGATCGAGTGGGCATTTGAAAAATACGCTTCTACACAAAATGACCTCTCCTCACGTGTCCACTGCATGATGGCAACTGAAAGTCGGATGAATACAAATCTCCCGTCAGACACTGTAAGCCACGCCCACTCTCCCCTCTCTTCGACCAACAGTGCCGTCACAGCATGCAGGGCAAAAAAGCAAATTACCGCGCTCCACCCTGTACTATTACATTGTTGAACATTATTTACCAAAAGACGTACAGTCACATATATTATAGGCCAAGCACAAGATGACTGTATGATATATAACATAATGAAAATTATCTATAATAAACCTACTGTATAGCCTGGTAGAATTATATTAATTGTATAATTCTAAGTAATAAGTAATTAAACAAATTACTTATTTTCTATCATATATTTTTTAATATATCACCATACTTCAAATGTTTCATGAAGTTTAGAACATTAATCTGTATTACTTAACAGTTATTCTAGTACACTTGAAACAATTCATAATAATCGGGACATAATACATAAACAATCGTACACGATATTGTAATATATTTAGTTTATTTGACAAAGATTCTTTACTTTATCATCTAAACTTTTATTGTTCTCTCTGATTGTACAGTGGTAGACGGCCCACCCACCCACCCATACACGTACAGTGGTATACGACCCACCCCCCACCCATACACGTACAGTGGTAGACGACCTACCCGCCCATCCACACACACACACACACACAGTGGTATTCACCCACCCACCCACCCACCCATATACACACAGTGGTATTGACTCACCCGGCCACCGATACACACACAGTGGTATTGATATATACAAATTAAAGATTTACGTGAAAATAAAAACCAAAGACTAGAGGTACAAATCTTTGATGTTAGAGGGTCTAGAGGCTGGGTGAGACGACTACCCCATACTGTTGTAATTAACCAACTACCCACCCATATGCGTACCGTGGTCATAATTCACCCACCTACCCATATACGTACAGTTGTAGGTACCCACACACCTACGGTATTCACGTTCGGTGGTAATGACCCACCTATACACGTTCGTTGATAATGACCTAACCGCCTACCTAAACACGTACAGTGGTAATTAATATATATATATATATATATATATATATATATATATATATATATATATATATATATATATATGGGTATTTTGCCCACCAATTCATTTTTGGCAGTAATTAAGAATGATCTGATCCTCGTAATTTACATTCTATCCCACACATCCACCAATATACGTTGAGTAGTATTGACCCACTCACTGATACACGTACAGTGGTATTCCCACCCGCCCACCCATACACGTACAGTGGTATTGGCCCTCCCACCCACCCACACATACAGTGGTATTCACTTTCACTCATGTGAATGGGTGGGTAGATGTATGTTAGAGATATCATTCTGTTATGGACAGTGGAAAGTATGACTACTCGACCACATGCAAACCGCACACTTGTTCCCTTGTTTTATGTCGTTTGAGGGTTACAGTGAGTTATTCATCATTATTCTGTCATGGACAGCGGATAACTACTTTTTGCACCAAATCCAAAGAACAATTCCTTTTATCTGACTTTTCAGTTGGGTTTCTGGGTGACTTCTAGTACAATGTTGTTTTGTTGACATTGTCATCCCACACACATTCTTCCCTGAGATCAAATAATTTTAAGTTATACACAGGGTTGGTAAAACGTCAGAAATATATTCATTAATTTTAAAATTATTGAAATAAATCTAATGAAACTTGGTAGTTATGTACATGGCTCTATACCAAACGCAAACATATTTTACTCGTTTTTGCATAGCCAGGGGATGGCCCTCGAAGGAAGTCTTAAAAATTATAAATATAAGCCTACCTCACATTATACCTCATGTTAAAGGCATTTGTTTGTACAATGCAAAAGTGCAAATCTGAGGTCAAACGGCTACACGCGAGGACAGAATCACTCACCAGTAAACCCACCCAGGGAACAGCCACGCACTAAGTAGTTTGACGCCGTCATCTTGTGATGATTTTGGAACACTCCACTCAATGGGACTAGTGAAAAAAAATTTAGTTTGTTATCAATACATTTATTTAAATATGCGTTTCAAGTATTATTTTTAACAATAAACGATTCCTTAAATTATTGTTATCATATGAACAAGATAGAATTTTCACGCCAAGAAACATTAATCTTGTTGAATACATTTATCACCAGAAATGTCTGAACCGTATTTTAGAGTGTGACATTATGCTGTTCACGTATCGTATAACTTTTCCATCCGTCAGAGACATTCACCAACTTGACACCTGAGTATACGTTCTTTACAACTTGTAACATGACAGTCAAGTTATATCATTAAATATTTTCATATAAAATGTAAAAATTATTAATAATCTAGTATATTATTGATTTTTCTTCATGCCTTCATAAAAATGTAGGAAAAATGAGTACTATGTATTTTAATATGACTTTCAATGGTTAATAATAGATGTTAAAATAATATCATTGTGCTACCTTTAGTGGGATGAAAATAATATATAATTATTGATAAGAAGCCCTTAAATAATTTGGCTTGGAAAATTTATTTAACCTCAATACGTCTACAATTAACATTTTAAGTAAACAAAAATTACTTTCAGTTTTCAAAAGCAATACTTATCATTAAAATGTTTTACGTACTCGTTTTACGTCGATATAATTTCACGTTACAGAAATGTTGTCAGGATACTGGCTGACAACAAAGGATGTTAATAAAAATTATATTTGATGATGCCATGTTATGGTAGATGTAGTGGAATGGTGAAATGCTGGATGAGTGTAATGATATAAAAATGAAATACAGTATATTTTTCTTAATGTAAAACATCATAATTTCATATAACCTATGATGCTGAAGTAATTATGATGTTTGTTATACTATGAGAGTTATAGTCTGTTTATTTCTTTTAAACACACACAAATTACTTGTGGATAATCTTAATATGAATTTATACAAAATTAATTGCAAAATACCTTGTCGTTCCGTGTCTATATTTCCAAATAAACTTAAAAGGCTTAGCTATGTATTTTGATTAAAATAGTTACGGTTTTATTTTTATATAGTAAAATGCTTATTTCATCCTCGGTTTCATGAATATTCCTTTTAATTCAAATTAGAGGTGGAAAATATAACAATTATTTCCCAACATTTAGTTAAACAGAGAAAATTTATTATTAGGTGCTTTTTTTAAATTTTATTTATTCATAAGACGCCGATCATCAAGATATGGGCGAATATGGATTTCGAATGAGTGTGATAAGTGTAGATGAGTGAATGTAGTCATTGCTACAAACTAAGGCCGACTATTCCTTAGAAATTGTCATTAATTAATAGCCCAATGACAAATTAACAGCCGGTGATTATCAGCTGATCCTTCTCAAAATGCATTAACTCTGATTGGGATCGAACTGAGAACTTTTAGCATATGAAGCGGGGAGTGAACCAACTACGCTACCGACCAATCATGGTGCTAAAGCAGTTAAAATGTTTTAACGGAGTTTTTTGTCAGAAACTTATATAACTGCTTATTTAGTTAATGTTATAACTTTATGTAAAACATAGGGCCTCTAACAACAGATTTAAACAAGGCTTTTACATTTATATAAATATACAGGGTGTCCTTGAGCTCTCTAAAAATATTGTTTGGTATTGATTGTGGGTCAAAATAAGACATAATATCCTATTAAAAAATTCCAAATCACCTCCGTTACGCGTACAGCTACCATTTTGTGTTTTTTACCAATTATTTTTAAAATTATTTAATGTACTGGGGTAAATTTTGGTATACACATTAATAAAACCATTTTCTTACTGGAATAAAAAAAATTAAAACAATATTTTAAAAATGGCGGCACTTTGACATATTTATCCTTAATATTTTTAAAAAGGTTAGAAATACAAAAAAATTACATGAATACATTGTTATTGAAAATTTAATTTCCAATCTAAAAAAGTAACGTTGTATAAGATCGGATGGAAAACAACCCAGATTTCAGTATTTTTTTATTTAATCATTTACGCGTGAATGCGTACAGGCATGGTGTCATGCCGTGCGAGTCAACCACAACAATACATCAGTTATCTATTCTGATTACTTTCATCCAAAACACTACAATAAGTAATTTGTGACATTATTGTATTGAAAATGCCCTTAGCAATGGGAAAAAAGTTACATATGATTTCGTTGTTATAAAATTAATTTTAACCTTAAGTAGTGGCCTATATACTAGAATTTTGTAAATTCTAGGTTTGTAGAATTGTTGAAGGAACTGAAATTATTCAATAAAAACACGAATTCCCTGCTGTGCATAAGTCACTTTCAAATCGTTTTTCCTTTGCAACAAAATTACAGGACGAGATTTTGAGCATCGTTTGTAACGTGAAAATAAATTTAATCAAAGTTCCAATTTATAGTCTAATGCCTTTTTAATATTACTAGTTTTATGTCTAAAACCAGCTTTGCATCGCAAAGAAATTTTACAAAAATTATAGTTTTAATTAAAATAAATTTTTAATTCAATAACAACAAAAATCACATGCAAATTTTTCCCCGTTGCCTGATTGGGGCATTTTCATAACATTAATGTGACAAATTACTTTATTGCAGTATTTTGGACGAAAGTAATCAAAATACGTAGATACCTGATGTATTGTTGTGGTTGACTCACGTGGCATGACACCATGCCCATACGTACATACCTGATGTATTGTTGTGGTTGACTCGCGTGGCATGACACCATGCCTATACGTACATACCTGATGTATTGTTGTGGTTGACTCGCGTGGCATGACACCATGCCTATACGTACATACCTGATGTATTGTTGTGGTTGACTCGCGTGGCATGACACCATGCCTATACGTACATACCTGATGTATTGTTGTGGTTGACTCACGTGGCATGACACCATGGCTTTACGTAGATACCTGATGTATTGTTGTGGTTGACTCGCGTGGCATGACACCATGCCTATACGTAGATACCTGGTGTATGGTTGTGTTTGACTCGCGTGGCATGACACCATGCCTATACGTAGATACCTGATGTAATGTTGTGGTTGACTCGCGCGGCATGACACCATGCATGTACGTAGATACCTGATGTATTGTTGTGGTTGACTCGCGTGGCATGACACCATGCCTATACGTAGATACCTGATGTATTGTTGTGGTTGACTCGCGCGGCATGACACCATACCTATACGTAGATACCTGATGTATTGTTGTGGTTGACTCGCGTGGCATGACACCATGCCTTTACGTAGATACCTGATGTATTGTTGTGGTTGACTCGCGTGGCATGACACTATGCCTATACGTATGTACCTGATGTATTGTTGTGGTTGACTCGCGTGGCATGACACCATGCCTATACGTAGATACCTGATATATTTTTGTGGTTGACTCGCGTGGCATGACACCATGCCTATACGTAGATACCTGGTGTATGGTTGTGTTTGACTCGCGTGGCATGACACCATGCCTATACGTAGATACCTGATGTAATGTTGTGGTTGACTCGCGCGGCATGACACCATGCATGTACGTAGATACCTGATGTATTGTTGTGGTTGACTCGCGTGGCATGACACCATGCCTTTACGTACATACCTGATGTATTGTTGTGGTTGACTCGCGTGGCATGACACCATGGCTTCACGTAGATACCTGATGTATTGTTGTGGTTGACTCGCGTGGCATGACACCATGCCTATACGTAGATACCTGGTGTATGGTTGTGTTTGACTCGCGTGGCATGACACCATGCCTATACGTAGATACCTGATGTAATGTTGTGGTTGACTCGCGCGGCATGACACCATGCATGTACGTAGATACCTGATGTATTGTTGTGGTTGACTCGCGTGGCATGACACCATGCCTATACGTAGATACCTGATGTATTGTTGTGGTTGACTCGCGCGGCATGACACCATACCTATACGTAGATACCTGATGTATTGTTGTGGTTGACTCGCGTGGCATGACACCATGCCTTTACGTAGATACCTGATGTATTGTTGTGGTTGACTCGCGTGGCATGACACTATGCCTATACGTATGTACCTGATGTATTGTTGTGGTTGACTCGCGTGGCATGACACCATGCCTATACGTAGATACCTGATATATTTTTGTGGTTGACTCGCGTGGCATGACACCATGCCTATACGTAGATACCTGGTGTATGGTTGTGTTTGACTCGCGTGGCATGACACCATGCCTATACGTAGATACCTGATGTAATGTTGTGGTTGACTCGCGCGGCATGACACCATGCATGTACGTAGATACCTGATGTATTGTTGTGGTTGACTCGCGTGGCATGACACCATGCCTATACGTAGATACCTGATGTATTGTTGTGGTTGACTCGCGCGGCATGACACCATACCTATACGCAGATACCTGATGTATTGTTGTTGTTAACTCGCGTGGCATGACACCATGCCTATACGTAGATACCTGATGTATTGTTGTGGTTGACTCGCGTGGCATGACACCATGCCTATACGTACATACCTGATGTATTGTTGTGGTTGACTCGCGTGGCATGACACCATGGCTTTACGTAGATACCTGATGTATTGTTGTGGTTGACTCGCGTGGCATGACACCATGCCTATACGTAGATACCTGGTGTATGGTTGTGTTTGACTCGCGTGGCATGACACCATGCCTATACGTAGATACCTGATGTAATGTTGTGGTTGACTCGCGCGGCATGACACCATGCATGTACGTAGATACCTGATGTATTGTTGTGGTTGACTCGCGTGGCATGACACCATGCCTATACGTAGATACCTGATGTATTGTTGTGGTTGACTCGCGCGGCATGACACCATACCTATACGTAGATACCTGATGTATTGTTGTGGTTGACTCGCGTGGCATGACACCATGCCTTTACGTAGATACCTGATGTATTGTTGTGGTTGACTCGCGTGGCATGACACTATGCCTATACGTATGTACCTGATGTATTGTTGTGGTTGACTCGCGTGGCATGACACCATGCCTATACGTAGATACCTGATATATTTTTGTGGTTGACTCGCGTGGCATGACACCATGCCTATACGTACATACCTGATGTATTGTTGTGGTTGACTCGCGTGGCATGACACCATGGCTTTACGTAGATACCTGATGTATTGTTGTGGTTGACTCGCGTGGCATGACACCATGCCTATACGTAGATACCTGGTGTATGGTTGTGTTTGACTCGCGTGGCATGACACCATGCCTATACGTAGATACCTGATGTAATGTTGTGGTTGACTCGCGCGGCATGACACCATGCATGTACGTAGATACCTGATGTATTGTTGTGGTTGACTCGCGTGGCATGACACCATGCCTATACGTACATACCTGATGTATTGTTGTGGTTGACTCGCGTGGCATGACACCATGGCTTTACGTAGATACCTGATGTATTGTTGTGGTTGACTCGCGTGGCATGACACCATGCCTATACGTAGATACCTGGTGTATGGTTGTGTTTGACTCGCGTGGCATGACACCATGCCTATACGTAGATACCTGATGTAATGTTGTGGTTGACTCGCGCGGCATGACACCATGCATGTACGTAGATACCTGATGTATTGTTGTGGTTGACTCGCGTGGCATGACACCATCCCTATACGTAGATACCTGATGTATTGTTGTGGTTGACTCGCGCGGCATGACACCATACCTATACGTAGATACCTGATGTATTGTTGTGGTTGACTCGCGTGGCATGACACCATGCCTTTACGTAGATACCTGATGTATTGTTGTGGTTGACTCGCGTGGCATGACACTATGCCTATACGTATGTACCTGATGTATTGTTGTGGTTGACTCGCGTGGCATGACACCATGCCTATACGTAGATACCTGATATATTTTTGTGGTTGACTCGCGTGGCATGACACCATGCCTATACGTAGATACCTGGTGTATGGTTGTGTTTGACTCGCGTGGCATGACACCATGCCTATACGTAGATACCTGATGTAATGTTGTGGTTGACTCGCGCGGCATGACACCATGCATGTACGTAGATACCTGATGTATTGTTGTGGTTGACTCGCGTGGCATGACACCATGCCTTTACGTACATACCTGATGTATTGTTGTGGTTGACTCGCGTGGCATGACACCATGCCTATACGTACATACCTGATGTATTGTTGTGGTTGACTCGCGTGGCATGACACCATGCCTATACGTACATACCTGATGTATTGTTGTGGTTGACTCGCGTGGCATGACACCATGGCTTTACGTAGATACCTGATGTATTGTTGTGGTTGACTCGCGTGGCATGACACCATGCCTATACGTAGATACCTGGTGTATGGTTGTGTTTGACTCGCGTGGCATGACACCATGCCTATACGTAGATACCTGATGTAATGTTGTGGTTGACTCGCGCGGCATGACACCATGCATGTACGTAGATACCTGATGTATTGTTGTGGTTGACTCGCGTGGCATGACACCATGCCTATACGTAGATACCTGATGTATTGTTGTGGTTGACTCGCGCGGCATGACACCATACCTATACGTAGATACCTGATGTATTGTTGTGGTTGACTCGCGTGGCATGACACCATGCCTTTACGTAGATACCTGATGTATTGTTGTGGTTGACTCGCGTGGCATGACACTATGCCTATACGTATGTACCTGATGTATTGTTGTGGTTGACTCGCGTGGCATGACACCATGCCTATACGTAGATACCTGATATATTTTTGTGGTTGACTCGCGTGGCATGACACCATGCCTATACGTAGATACCTGGTGTATGGTTGTGTTTGACTCGCGTGGCATGACACCATGCCTATACGTAGATACCTGATGTAATGTTGTGGTTGACTCGCGCGGCATGACACCATGCATGTACGTAGATACCTGATGTATTGTTGTGGTTGACTCGCGTGGCATGACACCATGCCTATACGTAGATACCTGATGTATTGTTGTGGTTGACTCGCGCGGCATGACACCATACCTATACGCAGATACCTGATGTATTGTTGTTGTTAACTCGCGTGGCATGACACCATGCCTATACGTAGATACCTGATGTATTGTTGTGGTTGACTCGCGTGGCATGACACCATGCCTTTACGTAGATACCTGATGTATTGTTGTGGTTGACTCGCGTGGCATGACACCATGCCTATACGTAGATACCTGATGTATTGTTGTGGTTGACTCGCGTGGCATGACACCATGCCTATACGTAGATACCTGATGTATTGTTGTGGTTGACTCGCGTGGCATGACACCATGCCTATACGTAGATACCTGATGTATGGTTGTGTTTGACTCACGTGGCATGACACCATGCCTATACGTAGATACCTGATGTAATGTTGTGGTTGACTCACGCGGCATAACACCATGCATGTACGTAGATACCTGATGTATTGTTGTGGTTGACTCGCGTGGCATGCCACCATGCCTATACGTAGATACCTGATGTATTGTTGTGGTTGTCTCGCGCGGCATGACACCATACCTATACGTAGATACCTGATGTGTTGTTGTGGTTGACTCGCTCGGCATGACACCATGCCTGTACGCATTCACGCGTAAATGATTAAATATTAAAAATACTCAAATCTTGGTTATTTGTCATCCGATCTTATACAACTTATAAGCTCCAATCATGTAATAGTACACATGGCCAAATGCCAAAGAGCCAAGAAGATTCAAATAATGGCTATCGAAGAAACTCTGAGACCGAGATTGTATTTTCAAATATTTGGCTAGACTTCATCAGACCTTTTATATTACAACGCTTTCTGCATGCCATTTAAGTATAAACGTTTTTTGGAACACGTATTGCCTCACCCACTCGTTCACATACAGTGCTAACAACCCCTCACCAAGTCATACAATTTAAGTCGTAATGAGCCCTCCCTCACCCGCTCATTCACGTACAGTGGTTACTTTTGGTGGCTTGGAAATCATCATGAAATTGTTGGGGCCGAGGTCAAGTGTCAAACATGGTTTGTTGGTCTGCGTCCGGTAAATAAGACATTGTTTAACTGTTAACACAATGTGTATTAATCATTAATAATATAATGAGACAATTTCCGGCGTGGTGGCTCAGTGGTTTAGGCTTTGCATTACGGAGGGCAAGTTCCAAGGTTCGAATCCCCGCTGAGCCAACGGTCGGTACTTCACTCATTGAATAACATTTCATGTACAGGCTTCCAAGCCCATGTGAACTGGCGAGTATAGTTTTATTTAAAATAAATCTTCCTCATTCAATTTTCCGACTTAAAATTGTTGCAGATATGATATGCAATTGTTAAGACTTATATGTCTTCCATGCATTTGTATGTGATTAGATATAAAATATAGCTCCCATATTGTCCCTCGTTTCATTTATAAAGTTATTTCAGATACTGAAAAACATTTTCAAATTGATAATATATTTTTTGATTTTTAATATTTCTTGCCACTTTATATTTCAGATTTAGTATCTATTTATTAATAAAATGATTGTCATTTGACGCCGATCGTCAGATACAGCCAGTAATTATCAGTTTATCCCTTTTAAAATTTTTTTAAATTCACCTCGATTTGAATTTTACAAGTATGGGTATTAACCAACTACGCTACTGACAAATTATAATAATACAAAATTTCTATAACACCAATTGACTATGAACCATGTTAATGATATTGGCATTTATTTGGCTATAAAAAACGTTCCCTAACAATTAATTTGTCAATACTATCAAATTAAATATAAAGCTCTCATCGATTGTTTTTGACAGCTCAACAATTGTATAACTTTATTCCATAACAGTAGTGTAATTTAACAGTTACCTAAATATTTAGTGATAGCCATTTCATATTAAAATATAAATTTCTTATTTAGTTAGGTTATTTTTGTCCTCCAAATTATTTTTAAATTACAATACTAGCAGTTTATATTCAATCTCCTAATAATAAAATCTTAAATGTAAGAAATTTAATAATAATATATCTAAGGAATTTAAATTATTAATTTTACTATACACTTGAAAATATTATAATAAAATATAAGTAAACGTCACACAACACAAATTTATTAAAATACAAGCACAAAATGAACAAATATATTACAATACAAGTACAAAATGCACGAATATTATGGTGATCGATTTGGGTGAACCACGCTCACCTTCCTCAGACCAGAGGGATTTACAAAAGAATCATCCACAAAAGAACCATTCTTTTATGAATCCCTCTCGTCTGAGGTAGGTGAGCGTGGTTCACCCAAGTCGATCACCATAATATTCGTTTATTTTGTACTTGTATTGCAATGTATTTGTGCATTTTGTGCTTGAATTTAAAAAAATTTGTGTTGTGAGACGTTTACATGTATGGTATATGTACCAACAGGTATTATGCTAATTAAAACACTATAATAATAAAAAAAATTTTACACTAATTAATTAAATTTCTCAATGTCTGAGTATCAAACTGCACCAATCACCAATTCGCCTTGTCTTTTAGTCCAGTGTTGACATAAACTCCTACTTCGTATTCCGTTCACAGATGGCACTCTTTCTCTCAGTAATTGAATTTCTTCTCAGCATTTCTTGTGGATCTCTGTTAATTAAACTAAGTAGATATACCATAAAATTTCGTAAGAATAGCCAAAATTCTACAAATGTTCTGATGTTGAATGTTTTGTAAACTATTATATTTAACTTTTCATCAAAAAAATTTTCGTATTTAATCAAATAACATTTTATATAAAAGAATTCTTAATTTGTTATAAAAATAGATTCTGACAGCCATTAAGTACATGAGTGATTAAATTATATCAAGAAGTTAGCTTTCGAATTATTTTCAAAACAGGTCAGAAAGTTATTAAGAACTTGGTTATATTATCACCCCGATTTATAAGGGCTTTGCTGGATTAGCTCCAATCATGTAAGAGTACAGGTGGCGAAATGCCAAAGAGCCAACAAGATTCAAATAATGGCTGCCGAAGAAACTCTGAGCCGAGATTGTAAAATAAAATGTTTGGTTAGACTTCATCACAACTTTGTTTATATTACAACGCTTTCTGCATGCCATTTAAGTATGAACTTTTTTTAGAACACGTATTGTCTCACCCACTCGTTTACGTACAATGCTAACAACCCCTCACCAAGTCATACAATTTAAGTGGTAATGAGCCCTCCCTCACCCGCTCATTCACGTACAGTGGTTACTTGTGGTGGCTTGGAAATCATCATGAAATTGTTGGGGCCGAGGTCAAGTGTCAAACATGGTTTGTTGGTCTCCGTCCGGTAAATAGAATATTATTTAACTGTTAACACAACCCAAAACATAATATAATGAGACAATTTTTGGCGTGGTGGCTCAGTGGTTAAGGCTTTGCATTACGGAGATCGAGTTCCAAGGTTCGAATCCCCACTGAGCCAACGGTCGGTACTTCACTCATTGAATAACATTTCATGTACAGGCTTCCAAGCCCATGTGAACTGGCGAGTATAGTTTTATTTAATAAAAACATCCTTATTCAATTTTCCGACTATAAATTGTTGTAGATATGAAATGTAGTTATTTATTAAGAGTTATATGTCTTCCATGCATTTGTATGTGATTGGATATAAAATTTAGCTCCCATATTGTCCCTTGTTTCATTTATATAGTAATTTCATATACCGAAAAAATTTTCAAATTGATAATATATTTTTTGATTTTAATTTTTTTTACCACTTTATATCTATTTTTTGTACTATTTAGTATCTATTTATTAATAAATTGATTTTCATTTGACGCCAATCGTCAAGATATGAGAAAAAAGAATTTTTTTAACTAGTATCATGAGTTTGTACTACTGATTTAAGTCTTTGTTGAAAATGAAGATCAGCTTTTAGTTTGAAAAGAGCTTAGTAACTAATGGACAGCCAGTAATTATCAGTTTATCCCTTTTAAACTTTTTTCAAATTTATTGCAATTTGAGTTTTACAAGTATGGGTATTAATTAACTACGCTACTGACAAATTATAATAATACAAAGTTTCTATAACATCAATCGACTATGAACCATGTTAATGATATTGGCATTTATTTGACTATAAAAAATGTTCCCTAACAATTAATTTGTCATTACTATCAAATTAAATATAAAGCTGTCATCGATTGTTTTTGACAGCTCAACAATTATAAAACTTTATTCCATTACAATAGTGTAAAACAGTTACCTAAATATTTAGTGATAGCCATATTCTATTAAAATATAAATTTCTTATTTAATTAGTTAATTTTTTGTCCTTCAATTTATTTTTAAATTACAATACTAACAGTTAATATTCAAGCTTCTAATAACAAAATCTTAAATCTAAGAAATTTAATAGTAATATAACTAAGGAATTTAAATTATTACTTTCACTATACACTTTAAAATATAATAATAAACAATTATGTTTACACTAATTAATCAAGTTTCTCAATATTTGAGTAACAACTGCACCAATCACTATTCGCCTTGTCTTTTAGTTCAGTGTTGACGTAAAACTCCTACTTCGTATTCCGTTCACAGATGGCACTCTTTCTCTCAGTAATTGAATTTATTCTCAGCATTTCTTGTGGATCCATGTTAATTAATAGAGTCCCTTAAGAGACAAAATAAATTGAAATACTTTGATATATTTTCTTAAGTTAGTATCTGAATTTAAGAAATTGCTTTCATGTTACATGTTTAAAATATACCATCGTTATTATTAAGACACGAAGGTTCCCGTTTTATTGCTTTCATAATATTAAATGTATTTATTTTTTATTCAAAAGTCACCAACTTTAAGCTCATAATGACAATGTTATTCTCATCCATTGAAAGATAAATTATTTTAATTAAAAGCATATAAAGTAAGATTATTTCTGGAAAATGTGCAATGTATCTTTTCAACTAATTATTAAAAAAATTTCTTCCCATAAGAAAGTTATGAAGTCTTTATTTAAAAACTTTTAAGAAAATAATTGAAAACTGTGCCAATAATAACATAAATGAGCGTGTACATTGTTTTGTTTTCCCCTAATAGGAGTATAGAGCCATAAAAAAGTTTTTATAATGTATATAATAGTTTATAACAAAGTTAAGTAGCGTGCACCTAGTATATTATGTTACCGTACAAATCCAAAGTGTGGTAAATCTTAGGCATGACCAGATAATCTTAGGATTTCCCAATAAAATTTGTTAAAGTCTTGACAATCGAGCTTTTACCACTTGGTGTTGGTTAATCACCATATTTACCAACACCAAGTGGTAAAAGTCCAAAATATCTGGAGGAATGAGGACATTCGCCAAAGCACTACGGTTCGATGATAATTAGTGATTGGTGGCCAGGGTTACAGAAAATTAAACTGTTTCAGAGATTGTTCCACGAGAAGTATACGTGTAAGGCGTCAAACATGAAGTGTAACTGGAAGTGCCACAATTCTCAGCAAAAAGTAATAAACTGTAATCAATTTATGGAATTTAGTGATATTCCATAAATCAAATTCTGGTTTCCTTTTGACTTACTACATTATTAAATGTATATTCTATCAAACGGGGTACAAGCCTAGATAGATCGTTAATTGTTTACTGTTCCTTTTATCGAACCTTTACCGGCTCCTGATTGGTACTTGTTTTATGTCTACACCTGGCTGTGCATCACAAAGAAATTTGAAAAAAATTATAGTTTTAATTAAAATTAATTTTTAATTCAATAACAACGAAAATCACATGCAACTTTTTCTAGTTGTCTGATAGGGGCGTTTTCATTACATTAAACAACGAAAACCACATGCAACTTTTTCTAGTTGTCTGATAGGGGCATTTTCATTAAATTAATATCAAAAATCACTTTATTGTAGTGTTTTGGATAAAAGTAATCAGAATAGATACTTTATGTATTGTTGTGGTTGACTCGCACGGCATGACACCATGCCTGTACGCATTCACTCGTAAATGATTAAATTAAAAAATACTCAAATCTCGGTTGTTTATTATCCAATCTTATACAACGTACTTTTTTTGATTTGAAATAAAATTTTTAATAAAAATATATTTTTGAAATATTTTAGTATTTATAATCTTTTAAAAGTTAATATGGATCAAACATTTCAGAGTGACACCATTTTGAAAATTTTTTTTGTAATTTAAAAAAAAATTTATTTTAGTATGAAAATGGTTTTATTATTGTGTATGCCAAACTTGAACTCTGTTGATTAAATAGTTTAAAAAATAATGAGTAAAAAGTACAAAATTGCGGCTGTACGGGTACCGGAGGTGATTTAAAATTTTTAAATAGGATATATTTGTCGCTTTTTTACCCACAATCGACATCTAAAAAGATCCTCAAAGAGTTTCGGGACACCCTGTATATATATATATATATATACATTTATATATAAGAATAAGATAAGTATAATTTATTTATTCTACGTTTCTAACATCAATTTATGTAAATTGTATTTACCAAACTAAAATAATTTACTATAATATTACGTCAACATATTATAATATTGCTTTAAAGATGTTATTATTGAATGATATTGATTTTAACTGCAATTTAAAACAGTAAAATAAACGTTAAGTTTTCTTAATTTATATGAATATATTTTATAGAACTAAAAGTGAACTGGACCTTTTAGGAAGGATGACATTTACTTACTCCTTTGGATGGAGTACTCCAGGGATGGCTACGTTAGTAAATCACCATCAAAGTCAAAGTGTCTCAGAGAAGGAAGGTTTCAAGATAAGTTGACCTACCTCTGGGTAGTATCCATCAGATGTCAATTGAACTGAAACTGTTTTTACAGCATCAGTCCCCTCTTCTGTGTGGACTTGATTTAATTTTATTTATTTATTTTATTTTTTATTTATTCATAAGACGCCGATCGTCAAGATATGGGTGAATATGGATTTCGAAAGAGTGTGATGAGTGTAGATGAGCGAATGTAGTCATTGTTACAAACTAAGGCCGACTATTCCTTAGAAAGTGTCATTAATTAATAGCCCAATGACAAATGAACAGCCGGTGATTATTAGCTGATCCTTCTCAAAATGTATTGACTCTGATTGGGATCGAACTGACAACCTTTAGCACATAAAGCTGGAATTGAACCAACTACGCTACCGACCAATTGGTAATTGTTAATTGGTACCAATTTAATAAATGCAATTACATTATTTGTTATTAAGTTAAGCCTACAAATAGGAGTTGAAGTTTCATATATTACAACAAATAATAGAAAGTAAAATATAATGAAGCATTAGTTAAGGGACAGTGTATGATGAGTTACAATACACAAAATCTAAAAATACTCGTATTGAAAACATAAATGTAAAATTTTCTCACACAAAATAACGTAGTTGTAAAAAATATCTTTGTAATGTTATTGAAGTATGGCCAGTGTTATTACGCAATAAGAAACTAAGGAATATACGGTTTATCTATTTAATATTTATTTGGATTTAAGAAATTGTCAACTTGCTTTGTGTTTGTATTTTATAAAATCACCTACAGTATGCAACTGGTTACAACCTGTCATAATTTGTAAACCTGTACAAGTCTGAGTCAGCTGAGCTAATACCTTAGTAGTATTGAGAATACTATATCAGCTGTACAAATTTGGTGTATTTTATACCTCATTAAAACTCATTGTTAAGTCACTGGACTACATCATTTACATAAATTAGCCATTACCTCCATCATTTAGTCCAATATACTATTTTCATTCAAATCGTGTGTTCACGTTTCGTCAGCAGGTTGACATCAGAGCTAGTATCTCAGCCAAGACAATGACAGCCGTAGAGCTTCCTGATTTATCTTTACGTTTATATTTGTGTATTGAGTTGTTTAAATTTCGATTTTGACAAGTGCTTTGATGATGTCAGCATATTGATGAAACATGTAAGGACGAGTTTGTACTGAAAATTATATTTCGAACTTGGATGTAAGCCCTATTTCATTTATATAATACTCCTATATTGTAAGGAATATTTATAGAATTGTACAAAGAACTTTTACCAACCTGAATATACTTTGTGTGCGGGTTCTGTTCTAGAAATGTGAGGTTTCCTAGTATTAGAGGCTTAGCTACCAACGTTATTAGGTGAAAGAAGCTGTGTTAGACCTTTGCAAAATAAACCTGAGAACTCAGATCTTAGTGAAATTCTATGCCAGAACTTGGTATCATAGCACCTATACAAAGAAAGATTACCCACACCGTTGTTAGGTCCTTGAACCGAAGTATTCTCCTTAGATTCGTCAGTTTTGTTGATGGATTGAACAGCCTGACCTTGGCGATTTATTAAAGACACAGCACAGATAAATGATTAATACTTAATACCCACAATTAGGGAATATTAAAACAAAACTATTTCTTTTTTTAATGGGTATTAGAAATGAAAAGTCTACTTTTTTTAACAAGGTTTATTTTTAATAAAAATAGTTATATAATTGATAGTTTCAAGACACTCAAATTAGGGGACATTTAACTAATAATAAAGTGCTGATTTTTAAGAGGATTAATTAATTAATTCACATCATATACAAATATAGTTTTAAATATACTATGTATGTGTTGACTATAGAAAATAACATGACTGCTTGTTCCAATTATAACATTGTAGGAACAAAAATACAAAAAAAACTCTTGCTGTAAAAAAAAAGAATTGTCGTGGAAAATAAGAAAACGGCCAGCTAGGAAAGAACGTAAACTGTTAAAGCTGGAAAGAAAATGTTGTGTTAACACCTCGTTAGTGTTGGCGAAATAATTACCCAGCTTTTTACAGATTAAGCTGATAATGTTGCAAAACCAACCAAACGGACTAATTTGTCGGCTTGTTTGTTTGTCATTGTTGCACGCAACAAAACGTTATTAGAGCTTATCTCAATTTACTTGTTACTTTCAGTTAATTAAAATATCGCAGAATCATTTATTTATCTAGGAATTACTGTTTAAATTACCATTAAAATATAATAATTTTAATATAAATCTATCCAAGCTAATGTAAAAATTATTATTATTATTTGAAAATAAAAACCTTAAATAATATTGTATCATAAAAGTTATAATTTACACAGCTATTTCTTTTTCTGTGTATACTGTATACTTAAATTAATACTATAAAGGTGACTCCATTCTGAAGATATAGTCTTTAAGGAGATAATAACTTGTAGGAACGTAACTAATTGTATCACACTAGTGGTATGATTTTCCAATTTCAAACCACTGTTATAGTTAAATTCAAGTACGCAAAATATTTATGAATATAATTTAAATAAGAAGTATTTAATATGGAATATCATTTAAGATATTTTGGTTTACAAATATTATATTTTACGTGTTTATACCTAAAGAATAACTGTAGTTGTTTATTGCCCTAGATACCTGGGAGGCGTTACCGCAATAATGTACTGTATAGTAAGTTTGTTTAAGAGTTAAGTGGCCATTTAGATGAGGCTTTTTTTTAAGTGTATATTTTGATCTTATATTTTTAAAATGTTAAGGGATTAAGAAAAAAATACATAATATCAAGTTATTGCTTTTTTATGAACGTTAGGAATCATCTGTATTGGTGATATTGTTGATAGCTTTACTTATGTTAGTTTCTTTATGTAAGTATTCGGAATATAAGGTAATTGCGATGAACACTTATGAAATGTATAACAAATTTATAAAAAACTAAATACTGATTAAAAACAAGGTGAGTATGCATATTGTGATGTACGCAATTGTAATGAAACTGTCTCACATTAAACCTAAATGTAAAATCGATGTAAGTTATTTACTCAGTCATTACAAGATATTTTCGTTAGTGTATATATATATAAAGGGTGTAACTGAAGTACTAGGACAAACTTCAGGAGGTTGTTACTGGGGTAAAAAAACCAAAAGTTCATATAAACATATGTCATAATATTCACAGTTTTCTATCCGGCTGTGTTTTTAAATTGTAATTTTTTCTAGTTGCAGTTCTTTAAGTGTAACTAGATTAACGAAAATACCACAAATTATGCATTTATTATTTTTTGTTTTCAATAAATAAGGTATCGTTAGTATTATATTCAAATTTTCTACACTTTATCATTTTTGTGGTTTTTTATACAGTGTGTAGTTTTCATGGAATTTAGCGTCGAAGTTTTCAACTAGCCACCATTTTTATATTTTGTGACAAATTATCTTAAAATCTTTTACTTTAATAGATAATCACTAGTTTAACATATGTTCCAAATTTCAACACTCTACCTTTTATACTTGCTGAGAAAGAAATTATAATGTAAAAAACACAGACGGAAAGACAGACAGAAGTCGGAGCATATAGGACATATGACAAGGAACAACCTCCTGAAGTTTGTCCAAGTATTTCAGTTATACCCTGTATATATTCAGTATATACATTGAAATGTAATAAAGTGTAAAATATTTATTTAGGATATAAATAATGCAATAGGTGAGGTTATTGCTACTGGACCCTCTAAAACACAACCCACAGTAAGCTAACCAAGTAACATTGGGCGTCACTTTAAAGGCCCACTTATTATTATTATAGGTACTATGAAATATATTAGCGATTTTATTAACCGTTTAGGCTAATTTATCTTCTCTGATTAAACTTTCCTTCATTTGTTTGTAGAGTAATATCGATTTTTGATATATTTACAGCTATGATCAATGGAAAAATATATGGTTTGAAAGTAACAAAAGTAGTATGGTCTTTGGATAGTAAACGATTTCGTGCTTTTCATATCCTTCCACGAATGATCAAAAAGAATGTTATATATATGTATAAATATGAATTCTTATAAATAAAAAATAATAATATTGATTATGTTTCTATATATCTTAAAAACGAGGACACATCACCAAGCTCTCAGGTAAAATATTTTAATTATATTCCTGCAAACAATATTGCCTTCGTAATATACAGTATATTAATGTACATTGATCTCTGATCTGCTGGGACCTATGCAAAGTTTCCAATTCAGCTCAAGTTAACATCCTGTTCCAAGTTGAGGTAATTTAAGCAAAGTTGGACAGTTTAGGAGTTTGGCCCCTTGATTTATTTATTAATATCTGCATTTGTAAATATCAACGACTTTTAAAAATTGATATTTGATAATGTGGACAGACGAATGATACTATTCTGTACAAAATTATTGGAAAATATTACTAAAACCTCTTTTTAAAACAGTAAAAAGAGCTGAAAATATAAAAATTTAAAACTAATACATCTTTCTCAATTAAAAAGTATTAGCAAGTTTATGTTAGTATCTTTAAAATTTAGTTTTTAGTTAAATTAGAACTTTATTCTTCAAAAATTCGATCAATTTATAGTGACATACATATTTAATGGTAGTTTCTATCGAACTACAATTTTCTATCCTCGAATGGTTAATTTTTAAACATTATTTGTTAATTAAATAAATTCATTTCATTTCAAATTTGAGTCATAGTAATGGAATGTTGTTAACATTTTCCATAATCGTAATAATAATGGAATGTTCATACTTACCTTTAAAGAGAAAAAAATATTAATTAGCAAGTTTTGTAAGCTTCACAGTTTTTTGCTATTAAAAAAATGCAGCAAGAAATCTAACTTTTGTAAGAAGTTTATACATTTTTTTTTACCTTAAATAAGAAATATAAACATAATACATATTAATAAATATCCCATTATTCTTCATAGTTAATATAAGGTTGGCCAAGAGACATTGTTTGGTCATGGTTTAGTGATTTAACGCTTTTAAAAATATATTTAGCCATTTTATGTGTGCAATAATAGATTATTTAATCTATAGACCTCAACTCAAAGTTTCCCGATAAAATACATTAATTAAATCCCACGATCGATGGACATATATAAATTCGATTATTATTTATACTATTCCTAAAAAGATTATTTCAATTTGCTGTGGACTCATGTTTTCTTTTTAACCATATTGCATATTAGTATAAAAATTTAAAAACAGTAAACACTATCTCAACAGCCATTAATAAAAGTACAACTATGTTAATGATCTGTCTACCTTGATTGTCATCCTCAGACCAGAGTGTCTTATAAAGGAGGAGTCTCAAACTTTAGTCAGCCTTCCACTGCGTTTTTTTGAGATGATAAATTTGGTTTAGATGAATTCATTACAATAATAGTTGCTCATTTTGTAATTATATTGTATTCAATTTGAGTTACATGACATTTTACTTCTTGCATTATAATGAAGTGAAATGGTGATTTAGTTTGTTCTTGAAATTTTAATACTTTTATTTGTAATCTTAATGGAGCACTTTTGAAAATATTATTGTCGTTAAAGTAGAATAAATTAAGTAATACATTTACTAAGATGGCTTTAAGACTGGAGAACCATCTCCCATAGTTAATCTAGTACTACCAGCCAGAAATGATGCTGAACAAAAAGAAAATAAGTATTTGATATTTCACCGGTAATGAAAATTAGATCATCTGCTTTGTAGTCCATCATATTAGGTCTGTGGACACTTCCCGTTATCATCAAAAAAATATTTAGCACAATTCCAATGTGCAAGGATTATATAAATATTCCAAGCGGATAAAACATATAATTTGTTGTAAAACAACAACATAATGTTAATTGACATCTTATACATAACAAGTTATAACGTAATACATACTTATATAAATACTACGTATCTACATAATACGAAATAATGACAGCCCCTATTGTGAATCAACAGTGACCTTCATTATTGTTTTCATAAGAAAATTATACTATGATCATCCTTAAGAAGATTTAAATTAAAATAACTCTACATAACAGTAAAGTTTTTTAACTGTATATATATAAGTTATTGAATAAATAAAAACTACGTTAAGAAAAGGATACATAGATATTATTCAAATAAAAAAAGTTATGGTAATAAGTATATGGGAATATCTTCAAATTTAGGAAACTAAACGAATAAATGAAAGGGAATGGTGTCAAATATACATATTTATGAAGGTGTTTGAGATAAGCAGAATATAGGGCGAGCTTGAGAGCTCCAGCGATGACGAAGGTCCTGTAAAACCTGTTAACCAACCACTAGTCGTTATTTATATTTATGTTTTCCTTATTTTTTATATAAGATATCTCCATATTGAGTTCCATTTATTTACCTTAAAAAAGATTTATACATTCATTTATATGCAAGCAACTTATTTTATTTTCAATTTAATCCACTAGTATACAACTATAGGTACGTAGAAAGAAACCGACACTATATAACATGAACGTAGTCAAAAGCAATTAAAAAACGTTGCACAAAAGATATTGTGTTTAACCTGTTAAAAATTTTTGTAAATCGAGTTTTAAACCATTAATATGAATTATGATTGAATTAAACAAATTAAATGTTTATAAAATAATACAGTAACTTAAAAATGTTAGCATTAATAATGCATATATTTTAAGTTACAGATTTATGCAAGATGTATATTGTGTTATTTATAAAACAATTGAAAAATTAATATTAATTAATTAATCAACTATGGGACTCTGATGTGTACAATTTTGTATTTAAATGTGTAATGATTTTACACATATTTGTATCATTTCAATGTAAATATTTATGCAAGGTCTACATTTGTTAACTTTTAACACAATGAAATATTATACGACGGTTGCATACTAAATTATGGACCTTTTCCGTTAATTCAATACCACTACTTTTTTTATCGCAAATACGGGTATTTTGGGTCAGGTTAGGTTATATTAGGTTAGGTGGTTACTAAAGTTGATCACAAACTGGTAAATCTAATGATTGACTTACCACCAAATGCGCTCTCCGTGTGTAGGTTCTTAGAAAGTAATAAGATAAGGCTAGTGATATCGGATTCCTAGCAGATAAGGAATACCACAATGGACGTAAAAATGATTGGGGAACGGTTTGTAGAGCAATAGAATATTTGTCAAGAGCTAGTGAAATAACGGTAACAAAAATAAGTGGTGGTAGTGAATTAAAGGAAAATATCCCAAAAGATAGCATTCTTCTTGCGTGATAAATGTATTTACTATTTTGCTTTTACCCCTTGCCACATCTATAAATAACAGCAAGTTGATCAAGCTTACAAAGTATCAACCCCCTGGGGAGCTCAGGTTATTATCACTAATCTGAATAATTATATATTTTTGATGGTGCACCAATTATGTACATTCAATGCTCACAAATATTTTAAACAACATATGTGTTTTTATGTCAGTCTTCTACTAATTGACCACCCACCCACCCATACACGTACAGTGCTATTGACCCACCCACCGCCCATACACGTACAGTGTGACATGTATAAATAGTGATCCCGCTAAGTAAAGTTGGGGTTCTTGGCCTAACTTCGTGTTGTTGTGTGTTGGTTTGTATTGGAGTTGGCGTTGGAATCGCTGTTAGAACTGTCCATACTGAAATCGGTATAAAAGAGTCCACATAATGTATGTAACTAGGGGCTGGAGGGCAAAATAGTACAAATACATTGTTTTTGGCTAATACTTCTGGTTATAATATTGAATTGCGTAATAGAAGTTAGCAGATTAAATTATTTAAATAGCATTGACGATATAATTAGTTTTGGAATGTACATATAAATTATACGTATATTCCAATACTTACATATTATAAGAATGTAATTTTCATTGGCAAACAATTATTAATAGTTAAGAACGATGCTTAAAATAAGTAAATTAGGAAGTAACTTATAATTAATTATCGTGTTTAAACTCAGTGCTACTCACTTTGTATACTAATAAATACACGGGAAATAATTTTTAGAAACAGTACAAAGGAAATACACTTCTTTACTAAGGAGCATTATAAATAAATGTACTCCAGGGAAATTTGCAGTCATTTTAATTAATTACATCTTTACTTTCTTCCATACTAACGTATTTGTGACATTTCATTAATTAAATAGGTTTATTAAAATGTATCTCATTAATATTAGTGTTATTACAAAATAATTTAACTTTCATTGGGTTTTCATAAAAGTTAACATAAAGTCACCAGTCTATGATATATTGCATATATGACCTAACCTCACAAATAAACTTGTCCACTTATAAGTTCATAAATATATTATTGATCAAAAAATACATTTATTAAAAAATGATCTGAGCAATATTTTATACTATTTGTACACATATTATTACATTTAATTAATAGTAATATTTGTTAATCTTCTCTTTCATTGTGAATAGCCGAAATAGAAAAATTTTAATTCATCCTTAAATTTTTTTATATTATTACATTACACAAAACAATTACAACAAGAGGAATAAAGCCACATTGCTGATTAACTGAGTACACTACTTGTATTCACATTCAAATATAATTATTATTTGCAAATACAATTTTCTTAAAAGTTTTTTTATTATCTCTCTAGCTTGCTATTTGGAAGAAAAGGTATATGAATGTATTTACAATTCTTAGTACACATGATTATTTAAAATGAAATTTATAATTAAATATTATGATGACCTATCTAATATTAAGTAAACAAATTTAGTTTTTAGTTTGTTTTATTTTTGGGAACTTATTTAATCCTCAAATTTATTAAAGACAAAAATATAACTATAAATAAACAAATATAAGTTAAATAAGCGAACATAATACTTACATATAGTCAAATATGACTTTACAAAGTTAATATCACTAACTAACTTCTATTATAAGTTTTTAATTAGGAATTCAGTAATTTATATATATATTGATGGATTATTAAAATGGTGGAATTTCATTATAAACCCTTTTTTTTAAATTGTAAAATTATAAAAATAAATGTACAACTCCACGTTACAATTTGTTATTGTAGTGATGATAAACTATTATATCAAAACCTTTGCTATATTTCTTGTTCTTACTCAATGATTCGAATTTAAACGTAAGTAAAAAACTAAACAATTGACATTTTCTGGACCAGTTCTTAATATACTTAATATTTTTTCAGTAAGGTTGATTTAATTAATATGAGACAATCGAGAAAAACTAAAATTAATGTAGGTTCAGCAGAATTCCAGTGAGATTTGTAATTTAAATCTACAAAGCGTTGCTTTACCAATAAATCACTTAACCACCGACTGTTGCCTTCCTCTCTTGCAGCTTACAACACACTACCTTGGTTTTGGTTACACACTGTAAAAACAGGTGAATTGTAGAATCGTTTAAACATTAAAAAGTTAAAGTAAATAATTATTTTACTTTACTTTCAAATTTGATAAACTTTTCAAGCTAAAAATATTAAACCTATTTATAATATTAAAAATATACATTGGTAAACTAATATAATGTATAATATAAATTAATTTTTAAAATGTAAACTATTAGATAACCATACTATGGGTATTGTTTATTCAAATATGATTGGTTAGGATATGTTCTATAATTGTAATTCAGTACAGAAAGGAATATAACTACAAGAATGCTACATGCTCAGAATAGCAGAGTAACCACTTTGGAGTGAATTCAGGTTTCATAGTATAATTTAAATGTACACTTATTATGAGTTAAATATAAAAATGTTTTCTTTTCACATAATTGTTATAACAATATAAATTGCAGAATAATATAATATAATATTGAATCTAAATCAGTTGGAATCCTCCTGGAATAAAATCTGACTGGAATAGATGTCTGTCTCTTTTGGTTGGTCACAACACAAATAAAACACAATCTGACTGGAATAGATATCTGTCTCTTTTGGTTGGTCACAACACAAATAAAACACAATCTGACTGGAATAGATATCTGTCTCTTTTGGTTGGTCACAACACAAATATAATAAAATCAAGTGTTTGGCTCACGTCCAAAAACATCTCAAAAACTGCATGGGCCGTCATTAACAATAAAAAACCACCCACAAACAAACGAATTGAACTGGAAATTGGAAATGAACGCATTCAAGACCCTCTTAAGGTCGCGGATGAGTTCAACAAATGTTTGCCTCGGTCGGAGTGGACCAAGGGCTTGGTCCTACTCCGCGACAGCCTCTCCCGCCTCGAGTGCAGAGTCCAGCAGCCTCAATGGCGTTGGCCCCAGTCTCTCAACTGGAAATTGACCGGGTGATCAGAGACCTTCAGTCAAAAAAATCGAACGATTCAAATCATTTGTCCACGTGGCTCCTCAAAAACTGTTCTCAACACCTGTTGGGACCATTGGAACACCTGATCAACCACTCTTTCACATCGGGAACCTTTCCGTCCTCGCTCAAAAAGGCAAAGGTATCCCCAATATTTAAAAAGGGCGACCCCCTCTCTCCCCAAAATTACCGCCCAATTTCAATGCTTCCAATCTTCAGCAACATCTTTGAAAAAGTCTTTCTCACAAAATGTGTGGATTTTCTCGATAGGCACAATCTGCTATCAAACAACCAGTTCGGATTTCGAAGTGGTAAATCGACTACAGACGCAGTAACGCGTCTAGTAGAAATGATAGTAGATGTAATTGAAAGTCGAAGAGAGACACTCAGTGTTTTCCTTGACTTGTCAAAAGCCTTTGACTGCGTTGATCATTGTCTGCTTCTTTACAAACTTGAACATTACGGGATACGAGGAGTGCCTCTCAAATGGCTTGAATCGTATCTCAGTAATAGAACACAATTCGTTGGAATTTCTGAAACCCGGTCGGGAGAGGAGTGGCTAAATTATGGGGTCCCACAAAGCTCTATACTTAGTCCGCTGCTCTTCTTGATCTACGTCAACGATGTTGCCTCATCCGCACAACAAGGACAACTAATTGTCCAATATGCAGATGACACGACACTCTGCATGAACACAAAAACAATCCAAGAGCTCGAAAAGGTGACCTTTTTGGAGCTCAACAGCGCAATCCAACATTTCAATAATCTCAACCTCAAAACCAACCCAACAAAATCAAACTTCATCAAATTTGGTTTGCGTCAAAAAGACTCAGAGATACCTACAGTCATGCTGGATGAAACTGAGATCGAAGAGGTCTACTCAGCCAAATTCCTAGGAATATACCTAGATCAAGGATTGACTTGGGATTGCCAAGTAGACCACGTTTGCTCAAAACTGTTCTGAGGAATTTATGTTTTGAGAAAACTGTCAGAGTATTGCCCAACTCAGGTACTGATGACGGCGTACTACGGAGTAATTTACCCACATCTCTCCTACGGACTGGCGGTGTTGCTCCAACGCGAACCTCTCAAGAATTTTTGTTCTTCAAAAAAGAGTGGTTTGAATAATCGCAAAACTTAGGCAGAGAGTGTCGTGCAGAGCAACATTCAAAAACCTGAACTTGTTGACATTACCCTGCCTCTACATTCTTGAAACATATCTTTTTTTTAAATCAAAATGCGAGTCCATAAGAGGTTGCAACATACACTCTTATGAGACTAGAGGCAGGGGTAACTACCGAACTGGGAAACACGGGACGGTAGCTTACGAACGATTGCCCGCACAGGCAGGTGTTCAATTTGTCAACAAGCTGCCAAATTCAATCAAATGTGCTCCTACGCTGAAGGCGTTCAAATCTCGTCTGAAGCAAGTGTTGATTGCAGAGGCATTCTACAGTTCGGACGAGTTTTTGGCACATAACTGGGAGATCTAGTAAAATTGCAAGAGTAGGCTGGATGAGTGGGAAAAAATTTTTTTCTCTTTTTGAAAGAATGGGTGTGTGAATGCATGCTTATTGTATTTATGAATGTGGATCTGGATGTAAGCGTGGATGAATAATTTTAGCTTAGTTTAAATATTTCATAGTAATGACGATTGCGATGCATTGTACAAATGTAAAAATATGCAATAACACATTTATTTATTTATTTATTATTTATTTACAATCTGACTGGAATAGATATCTGTCTCTATTGGTTGGTCACAACACAAATATAATACAATCTGACTAGAATAGATATATGTCTCGATTGGTTGGTCACAGCACAAATATAATATACATCCTGACTGGAATATATATATATATATATATATATATATATCTGTCTCTATTGGTTGGTCACAGCAAAAATATAATACATCCTGACTGGAATAGATATCTGTCTCTATTGGTTGGTCACAGCACAAAAATACTACAATCTGACTGGAATATATATCTGTCTCTATTGGTTGGTCACAACACAAATATAATACAATCTGACTGGAATATATATCTGTCTCGATTGGTTGGTCATAGCACAATTATAATACAATCTGACTGGAATATATATCTGTCTCGATTGGTTTGTCACAGCACAAATATAATACAATCTGACTGGAATAAATATCTGTCTCGATTGGTTGGTCACAGCTCAAATATGATACATCCTGACTGGAATAGATATCTGTCTCTATTGGTTGGTCACAGCACAAATATAATACAATCTGACTGGAATAGATATATGTCTCTTTTGGTTGGTAACAGCACAAATATAATACATCCTGACTGGAATATATCTATTGGTTAGTCACCGCACAAATTAATATAATACATCCTGACTGGAATATATATCTGTATCTATTGGTTGGTCACAACACAAATATAGTACAATCTGACTGGAAAAGATATCTGTCTCAATTGGTTGGTCACAGCACAAATATAATACAATCTGACTAGAATAGATATCTGGCTCTATTGGTTGGTCACAGCACAAATATAATACATCCTGACTGGAATAGATATCTGTCTCTATTGGTTGGTCACAGCACAAATATAATACATCCTGACTGGTATAGATATCTGTCTGGATTGGTTGGTCACAGCAGAAATATAATACATCCTTACTGGAATAGAAATCCGTCTGGATTGGTTGACACAATATAAAATCATTAACACATAATTAAAAATATGCTAACTACCTAAATAAAGCTAGACATAATAATTATAATATTAAAAACTTGACATTTTACATACATGCGAAAAAGCAATCTAATGCTCAGTTGTACAACTTAACGAAGTTCATAAAATTACTAAATGCAATGTACCTATATATTTGCTGTTGAGTATTAAAGACAAACTGATGAAAAACTTTCTATTTGTTTGATTTTAGTTTAGATTGATTCCACCATATTATGTATTTTGTACGTACGTTGATTTAATTCATTTGTACAGTTTTTTGGTGTAACGTTGTGATATGTTTGAAGATTGCTTTGTTAAAAAGTTGACATGTAATTTGCACAAATGAAATATTTAAAAAGTGCGTTTGGTTAGATTATATTAATTTTATTTAAAACTTGATCCTTCTATACATTAATCATTCATAAGATGCCGATCGTCAAGACATGGGCGATTATGAGGGGCGAATATGTTTGATGAGTTTAGATTCAAGATTAATTTATTGGTACAATATGAACTGTTAAAGTTTTCTATGCAAGTCATAATATAAAAATAACATCATAAATCAAGAACATAAATAATATAAAATAACATCACTATGGCCTACACTTAAGCCGATCTTGACATTTATTTTATTACAATAAGAGCTGCTACAATAAGAAAAGTATTTAAGGTAGTTAAATAAAAATAAAACAGCCAACATCACCACTTAAGGCTGCATAAGAGCTTCATCGATAGTATAGAAAGCCCTCCCGACCAAATGGCTTCTTAAACATGTTTTCAGCTGAGATAAACTATTGATTTTTTTTATATTTTGAGGGAGAAGATTAAAATATTTAGGACCAAAATTAAAAACTGATTATTTAAAATGATCCAAATTGCACTTTCAATGGTAAAATTGTTTTTACATCTAGTATTGTAGTTATGATTACGGATAGAGAATTTTATTTTATTTTTAAAAACATATACCACCACCTTATATATTAAAAGGCTGGGTAGTGTGAGGATGCCCCCGCTCGAAAGAGCTCCCTACAGCTGGCCTTGTAATCCAGAACCCAGACGACCCTTATCACCCTCTTCTGAAGAATATATATTCGATTAAGAACATCTCAGGGTAAATATAGCAGAGTTTAGCTGGCTCCCTAACTTAGAAATATGAGTGTCCACGATAAATAATAATCTAGATGGATTCCAAGGAATTTAGTTAACAGAGTGTTGTCCAAAATAGTTTCGCACATGCAAAATATGTTTGGGAGGATGAAGTTCAGTAATACTGGTTTTGGCTACATTTGGGTGCAATTTATTTGATAAAAACCACTGAATAAGTTGAAAGGAAGTTTGATAAAAAAAACTATTGTTATTTAAAATGAGACATGTATCGTCAGCAAATAAAGAAACAGAGAGAAGTGCATTATCTAAACCATAGTTAACAGCCTTAGGAAGATCATTTATATAGAGAGGATAAAAAGCAAAGGCCCCAGGACAGAGGCACGCCTGATTTAACAGCAGAAAATTAAGGCGTGTGGGCAACCAAAGCTAGAAAGTTGGACACATTGAACTCGACCAAGCAAATAGGACCTGAACCAGTTTAGAGGAAACCCTCTGACGCCGTATCCAGCCAGTTTCTCTAATGACACGATCAACAACGTCAAAGGCCTTACTAGATGAACGAGTGTAGTCATTGTTACTAACTAAGGTTGACTGCTCCTCAGAAAGAGCTTTTTATTAATAGCCCAATAGCCAAGGCAACTAAGGGAGCTACAGCTTTATGTGGGATTCGCACTACGTAGTGTTGGTATGATTTTCAGTTAACTGACAAGCTTGACACTCAGTTATCTTCCCTAAACAACATGTGAACCTTGACTAGCATCCGTTTGTTAAA
>JAQJVL010003039.1:0-71642 GCA_035578905.1 Stictocephala bisonia | reverse complement strand
TAGGCTAAGTAATACCATTGGTGTTTATTGTTAATAGGCAGCAACGTAAGAAATGTGGGTGAGAAATTGAATATTGTGATTTTACGTTACACAGTTACTTACTATTGTTAGTAGTCATTAGGTACAGGCCGAGGTGAAACGAGCACAGCGAGTATCTGGGTTGGCGCGTGAATCGTGTAGGGGTGACCCTAGTGTATGTATATCATATAGAAGTGAGGCGATTCGTTCCAAGGTTGGCGAAGATCTATTTAAAATAAAATATACTGTTAGTTAATCACAAATTGAAATTAAATATGACCTAGTTTCCGAAGAACTTTACCGTAGTCTAAACTTCGGGTTTCTCAAAGTTATGGAAGGAATGTTAACTACTTATTAATTGTGGTAAACTACTAATTAATTATGATAAATATTTAAGTAAGATGGGATTTAATATAATTATTATACTTTATTAAGTTAGCTTTACGATTTGTTACACACAAGCTATTCTGATAATCTTGTTTAGTAATAAATTGTTATTTATTTATTTTTAATGTATGCGTAATATTTATTAATTAGGCCTACTGTTTTTATTATTTCACTAGCTTCTATGTTCACATTTTATTACTTGTTCTCTATTTTTTACTGTTAATTTTATCTGATCATAAATGTTTTTTTATAACTATTATCAATATTTTTATGTAAATTATATTCATTAAATATTGATCATGAAAACTTGAGATCATGTTATAACTTATATCATTATTTATTATATTCTAAGCTAAGACGATGTTGTTTGTGTTGTTTCCAACTTATTATTCTATATTCTTGTTAATAACTATTATTATTACTATTATCATTGATTATCTAAACCTACAATAGATAAACCATCTAATACGAATATTTGTGGCAGTAATTTTGTTAGTTTGTGTGGCCCGCAACCACAGCTGGTTTAAACTGCATTACATTTACATGTGACTACCTAGACCACAAAAACAGCAATGGACCACAAAAACAGCTGATATTTTGAGACTCAAAATTTAACATTGGATGGGAAATCTATTTGTTTATAAAATCAAAGCTATTATGGATGTAGCTGTTGTCGATAAATGTACTGCGGGTTTAGTGGCCGAATGCATTGCAGGCGCTTAGACCTCTGCAGTTTAAATTAAATAAAGAAGAAAACTATAGAAACAATTGTTTTTTATCGTGTGTATATCAATTTTAGTTCTATAATCTTTGACAGGACCAACGCGAACGTGTTTAAACGTCTTCTCATTATCTCAAGATGTTTACTCAACTTGTGTAAAAGTTATGACATTTATGACTTTGACATAACATATAGGACTACTCACTTAACTTTTATTATTTTTCTCCCTCCTCACAGTGTTGAAGAAACAATAAATATGTTTGAAATATACTTAACAATGGTTATATCTGTAAAATCTCAAGTAACATGGATCAAATCACTCTTTTACACAAAGATCTAGTTAACTGTTTAATTTGTGGAAAAGTGTAAAATCCGACATTTTGTAAAGTTCGTGTTCATTTTTTCTTCAGCTATTGGTTGATATTAATTTAGTATTTATGAATACTAATCCAAGTGAATCAGCCGTTATTTCAAAATAAATCTGGCTCATGTACACCAGGAGGAGATTTTTTTTTCTGAAATCATTTTTTAGAGAGACGTTTTTCCCTTATGCCTCTTGAACTCTTATACATTATCATTATACTCTCTCTTATACTCTCTGCATTATCAAATACAGTATGTAGGTTTCCTTGTAATATTCTTCAAAAAAATCCCTATTTTTATATTCAGGCAATGATCGCATTTTGGACTATTTGCGTTCATACTTTAAGCTTGACATTAATGGGCCACTTAAATCTACGAAGCAATTACATTACCAAAGACAGAGTTACAAAGATTTGTTGCAGATTTCTTTCTCTACAGAAACAATCAATACCCTACTTAATTGCTGAGCTGTTGTCTAGACATTGGAATATTCTTGTCTGTGAGTGCTTGGTTTACAAGTGTATTTCTTCGAAGGACTGTTAAATAGTTTATCGTTTACACCGAGATAACTCGTTCAGCCAACCGCCCACGAGAGCCAGTCAGCTCGCCTGACTCCATGTGCCACTGACTATGCACTTCCTGATAGCTCTTATCACATTGTCAGCCTTCTCAGAAGTCGACTTTCTGCAACAAACCAGCCCCGCTCGTCTTCTACTTCTAGCATTCCCGCTGTAAACTCTGAAGAATAAACGAAACACTCTGCTTCAAAGTCTGTCCAAAAAATGGTTTCATGAGATACCTGCTGTGCGATATATTCTGCACATGAGCTCGTATTGAAATAAAAAGCTAAATTGGAACACAGTTAGTTGTATTTGTAAATCTTGATAATTGAAACCGTCAAAAAAACAGCTCTAATCCTAAATAAATAACACCTGACGCTTTGCAAAATTGTTATCTTCAACACGATAAACATGGCTTCTTTCTATTAGTGATTTTTTAAATCAAAATTTACAAAATATAAATTGTAAACTTAAATTTTAAAAATAAATTATTCATAATTTTGTTTGTACAGGCACTTTTAGTCCCTAAAGTGTCCCCCACTGGGAGCAAATAATATGTTTATTTATGATGGTTAAATGAGCCTCAAACAAGATCCTGCTAAAAATGTTTTAAGGTTAGATAAGCTAACTACAGCGTACGGTTAAAGGATCTTTGTTGTCAGGTCACAACCCCCACACGATGGGGGAATAAGAGACCAACTTCACAACCGGCTATTTAAGTGTTAATTAATCGAATTGTCGGATAATTCGATGGCTGATCAAAATCATGCGTGTTAAATGGCCTGAAAAGTTTCGATATACCAAACGGAAATGGCCATTAATAACTAACACACAGTGTATTAATAACATTTCAGTGAAATTACTGTAATGGCGCTTAACGTCATCATGTGAACCATTTAAAAGTCGTCGCTTCTGAATACTAAACGGGATATGATTCATTAGTTAAATTGACAAATGAGTAAAATAAATAATATCTGTCACTTATTAAATGTTCTATATAATACAGAAAAATAAATGCATAAAAATATTAAATCTAAACTGCGTAGACAACATTGAAAACTGCTCAATCCCAGACATTAGAAATACAAGATATTTAGCTGTCAGGGGTTGGTTAGGCAAAATGGTAGCAGTATCCGTTTTGCCTACTTTACGCCGTATGAGGATAGATAATTCAATCTTTTCAGTAATAAAGTAAGGGAAGGGTGTTTAAAAAATAATTAATTCGATTAAAATATTAAACTAAAAATATTTAATAATTCCACAAATGTTTCATTTTTAAAATAATTAATAATAATTAAATTAAATTGATGATATGTCTTTGTCTATAATAAGGAAAAGTTAAAACAAAAACTTTAAAATATACTTTTGCACTTAACTTGAAACTTAAAAAAGTGTGCACTTTTTAATGATAAAATATACAGTGAAGTTTATTTTTAATTTACTTTTGAAAAGGCGAGTTTGTTTTGTAATTATTAATTTAAATTGTTAAATCCGAAAAACCATATTGAAACAGTTTCAATCCGAAAAAGAAAAACTCAAACAGAACTGAGAATTGAAATTGAGATAGAATTAAAAATACTGTTTTTGTTGTATAACTAGCCGACAGCCCTTGTTTCGCTGCGGGTTGGTTCTCTAAGCTTGCTTACCCTTCCCTCCATGGTTCTCTTCAAACCATCACACAAATGTAAAAGCTCAGCCTGCTGCCATTCTCTTAAATCGCAAAGGTTTATTGTCTAGAAACCCCTTTAAGTTTACTTAGGGGGGTGCAAAGTAGTGCAATCATGTCAGAGTTTGTAGAAATGACCTTAAACGTTTCACAATGAAAACCAAATTAGATAAGTTTTTGTGTCATTTTATGTATTTTGTATCAGCTGTTGGAAATAAATTAAAATAATATCAATGTTACTCTTACGGAAGAAAAGAAATGTTGAGGAACTGTTCCTACTGCTTATGAGTGGAATTTCAAGAAATCCTACCTTAGTAGGTCTCCATGATACAAACAAAAGCTAACTTTCCCTTACATTTAATCAAAATCTCTCCAGTGGTTCTAGAGATTTCGAGACGAGTAAGTACTTCATTTTTAGATTTTCTATAGTAAAATAAATAGCCTATAACTATTTTTTTATGTTCAAATACAGATTTTTCATTTTTTTGTTTAAGTTTTAGTTTTATTTCATGCCGATGGCGAAGGGTGAGATATCACGAGCGCAGCGAGTGACGGGGCCGGCACGCGAAGCGTGCAGGGGTGTCACCTAGTCCATAATAATAATTATCAGTTGTCTATATTAAACGTAAAAATGCTACAACATATTGATATTTTCATTATTACTATTTATTATTAAGATAGGAGCGAATGAGTGTAATGAATGTAGATGAACGAGTGTAGTCATTGTTACTAACTAAGGCCAACTGTTTTTCAGAAAGAGCTATTAGCCAGGGAAACTAAGGGAGCTACAGCTTTACGTGGAATCGGAACCACGTAGTTTTAGGGAAACCTTGGAAATTTCTTGAAGTACCCTACAATTAGCTCTTGTGACGCAGCAAAAATTCCCTCTGTGAGTTTAATGTAGGCCAAATTTAATGGTCTTGGATCCTGGCTGGTTGAAAAGAAACCAGTTTTGGGGAAGGAGAGATCCCACAATGAGAAGGGGACTTTGCGTCTTGATACCCTTCTCAGGAAATACTTGCACAAAGAAACGTAAAAACCATTTACAACCAATGATATGTTGTCATTTAACTGTATATAACCTATAGATGTATATCTATGTATAAAATTAGTTTTTTTTTTTTGGGTTTCTTTGAGGCAAATCAAAATTATTTTAAGAATTATCTTTTAAACGAGAATATCAAACATTCATGTAATAAAACATGTTCACTATTTGGTTTTCACAGTATTAAAGAAATAAATTAAATAATCCAAAATTTACAAGCCTTGTCTGTCTTCCTTAGCTGCAGTCATTCAACTTGTAGATCTTAAGACAACTCCGAGATAATGCCTTGTATGAAAAGCCAATATGATCTATCAATGTTCATGGTTTACGAATTAATAGAACAAATATTTTACATGTTAATAAAGTAAAAGTATAAAGGTGTATAAATGTTTCGTCTTGTTAACATTCATTTGACAACTTTCTAAATGACAAAACATTTTACTTAACTTCCTCAAGAAGTGAGACGAATGTGTTCAAAACGTTGCATTTGCCATTATGTTTTCATTTTTTACTATTACATATAGTAAAAATCTACACTTCGTGTTTTTCAATGTGATAAATATTTTTATCAGACCATATCCTAGAATTTTTAGGTAATAAAATGTTGTAAATAATGATATAGAAATTAATGATTTAAAAAACAGAACTAAAACGATAAACTAATTCTAATAATTGAGTTATGTTGTTACAAATAAATTACTATATGAAGCTGTTTTAAGATCGGAATGTATAACTTAAACAGGATTATAGCAAAGGTTTTTGGTTGAATTTTGTGTATATAAAGCAGTAATAGTCTAGCAATAAAAATAATTATTTCATTATTTTAATGATGATTGAACATTTTTAGCATAACAAGTTTAATAGCTAATAAGTTAATTGAAAGAAAAGTCTCTACAGAAGATATTAAGACGCATTGTAGAGCGATTAAAGTACAGAGTCTGGAGATTGTTGAGCCAGCTATTGAGACACTTCGGCACTTGATGCTTGGCAAGTTGTAAAAGTACAGCATGCGCCCTACCCCACTACAGAACAAAGAGGCAGAGCGAACCGAGCACTGGGCGATCGGCTGGGTGATGCCGGTACCCATGTGGTCGGAAGCCATGATGCGACACTAGCGCTCCTGTGTCCCGCTACTTTATACCTCTGAGCAGCTGTTGACGCGTCCACCTTCTTCGTTTACCCTGCGAAAACGTCGGTATTTCGCGTGCTACTTAACTCAAAATGTGTTCCGATTGTGCAGTATGTGTTTTCTGTGTGACACGGTATTTTTTTACCAAGTCCGACCGACTGTTTTCGTGAAATAACGGTTTTGTGGTGCCGAATCAGTGAAGGGACAATCGCGTGTACAGAACCAGCTTTTTAAGTAAGGTATGTACAATAAAGCGTAGTTCGTAGTGTAAAAATGTGGGTTTAGTGTAGAACTAACATTTAGCAAACGAGATTATTTATAAGTAATCTAATCATCAGTAGTGGCAATGCAGAATTTTAATTAGCGTATAGAAGCCAGCAGACTCGAGCGGTGCAGCGTTATCAGTTGATCTAGTTAGTCGCTCTGTTCGATAATATTATATTCCTACTTACATTAGAAATTACTTTAATTCTCACTATCTTAAATTATTTATCATTATTTATTATATGTTATATAGCAGAACAGTATCGTTCTGAAGCTTTGTTAAGTCTCGGGCTCGATGCGCATGCTCAGTGGACAAACGGTAGATAACTATATTAGATAACTTCATTAGGGCGTAACTTGCAACACTTAATTATTCAGTACTGCCTCACTCCTCCTGTTATTATTATACTTGGTAAAATAAACTTTTAACCTACGTTGTGATGAGTAGGAAGTTAAAATTTGTTTTTTTCTGTATGAATTTTTGTCATCAGATATTAGAAATTTTGAATTCAATTTTTTGATGAAATTATATAAGCGGAACCTTCTCTTCTAAGAAATTATTTAAGCGTAACCTACTCTTCTAGCTAAACTCCTAATTTGCACGAAGATTATATATTGCTAGAAATAATTTTAATCTCTAGAGAAAATGTTAACAATTAACTTAACAATATACAGTATAAGCAAGAATTTGATAATTTATTTCGCAAACATTAAGCAAGCTTATTGATTTTCTCTTATTATACTGATAAACTTAAATAGCCAACTAAACAAATATGCATAGTTAATTTTATGAAAAACAATGTATCAGTAACAAAGTATGTTACAAGGAGAAGTATGTTTGGTTGTTTTATCTAACTTACAAAGCTCATTTTGTGTTTGAATTTCCCGCGTTAATTGGTTCAAGCAGCTGCCACTCACTCGAGCGCTCAAGGACGTACCGTCAATTGCATTCTTTTTCCATTTGATGCATCAATTCCTCCCCTCCCTCCCAATTCCTTCCCGTGTCAACAGCAAACTACAGGTTAATTGCTGGAGAAACTATCCTAATGTTGAACCCACTTTCACTGCATTAAAGAATCCCTCGCCAGTGATGAAGACCCATCCAACCACCACAGAATTTAATTGTTTATCTAGTTTCAACACTTTTAAACATAAATAAATTATTTTAACGACATCTAACCATCCTTTTCTATTAAGTTGAAACCTAATTGTTTTAACCGAAAAACCACAGGCTTGCTGGCAATACACTTTTTTATCTGCTCTTGCACTATGCTTAGTCTATTTATCAGTAAGACCCTGCGGAAGTTGTGTCCGCTCCATGTGGGTGGAATGACCTTCACTAGTCGTCTGTGTTAAGGTAATTGGGGGGGGGGGCTTTATAATTGTGACATAGTGTTGTAGGTGGGTTGAAAGTCTTCAGCATTTGTTTATGTGTAAATTGGTTGGGAGGCCATCAGTAGTTGTGATCATGTGGAGGTTGGGTGGGAGGGCCTTCTGTAATTGTATCTATGTTAAGTGAGTGGAGGCTATCAGTAGGTGTGACCGTATGTAGGTGAGGAGGAAGGTCGTTTGTAATTGTGACTATGTTAAATGGGTGCAAGGCCGTTGTACAAATCGTGTGTAGATGGGTGGGAGGGCATACTGTAATAGTGTCTATATAAAGTGGATGGGAGGCCATCTGACCGTGTGTAGGTGAGCGGGACAGCATTCTGTAATTGTGTCTGTGTAATGTGGGTGGGAGGCAATTAGTAGTTGTGAAGGTGGGTGGGAGGGCCTTCTGTAATTGTGTCTATGTAAAGTTTATTGAAGGCCTTCATTAGTTATGACCGTTTGTAGGTAGGTGGGAGGAACTCCTGTAGTTGTATCCTTGTAAAATGGGTGAGAGAGCATACACGAGTCGTGTCAGTGTATAGGTGGATGGGAAGGCTTTCAGTAGTCGAGTCTGTGTATAGGTGGGTGGGAGGGCCTTCATTTGTCATGTCGGTGTATAGGTGGGTGGGAGGCCATCAGTAGTTGTGAGCGTGTGTAGGTGGGTGGGAGGTCCTTCTGTAATTATGTCCATTTAAAGTTGATGGGAGGGCCTTCAGTAGTCGAGTCTGTGTATAGGTGGGTGGGAGGGCCTTCAGTAGTCGAGTCGGTGTATAGGGGGGGGGGGAGGGCCTTCAGTAGTCGTGTTGGTGTAAGGTGGGCGGGAGGGCCTTCAGTAGTCGAGTCGGTGTACAGGGGGGGGAGGGCCTTCAGTAATCGAGTCTGTGTATAGGTGGGTGAGAGGGCCTTCAGTAGTCGTGTCTGTGTATAGGTGGGTGAAAGGACCTTCAGTAGTCGAGTCTGTGTATAGGTGGGTGAGAGGGCCTTCAGTAGTCGAGTCGGTGTACAGGGATGGGAGGGCCTTCAGTAGTCGAGTCTGTGTATAGGTGGGTGAGAGGGCCTTCAGTAGTCGAGTCTGTGTATAGGTGGGTGGGAGGGCCTTCAGTAGTCGAGTCTGTGTATAGGTGGGTGGGAGGGCCTTCAGTAGTCGAGTCGGTGTATAGGGGGGGAGGGCCTTCAGTAGTCGAGTCGGTGTATAGGGGGGGAGGGCCTTCAGTAGTCGTGTTGGTGTAAGGTGGTTGGGAGGGCCTTCAGTAGTCGAGTCGGTGTATAGGGAGGGGAGGGCCTTCAGTAGTCGTGTTGGTGTAAGGTGGGCGGGAGGGCCTTCAGTAGTCGTGTTGGTGTAAGGTGGGTGAGAGGGCCTTCAGTAGTCGAGTCTGTGTGTATAATAGGTTGGTGGAATGGCCTTCAGTAGTGGAGTCTGTGTAAAGTGAGTGAGAGGGCTTTCAGTAGTCTTTTATCACAAGTATGTTGGTAGGAGAGCCATCAGTAGTATGTCTGTTAGTAGGTGTGTGGGCGTGCCTTACATGTCCGTGTGTACAAGGGGTTACAACGTTCGGAAGCACTTGTAAACACACGACCGGTGCTTTCTTTGTGAACTCAAGTAATGACGACCGCCAAACAGCACTAAAACGTCGATGGGATTAGAGGAAGGAATTATAATGGTCGTAATGGGTTCGTAATTGAAATTGGCGGGAGTTCTCAGTGAGGTCAGTCGCCGGCCTCGCGCGGTCATTGACCTCTCCGCAACGCTGCGCCACACCATCGATGTACTGTACATACACTAGATAACTACTGCAGTTACGTCGCATGTCTCGCATATCGATCTGTTAACAATCTGTTTGGGTTGTTAAAGATTTAGTTTGCACATATATGTAATAAAATTGGTCTGAACTTAAATTTTGTCTGCTTCGGTTTGAACAGAATTAATTTTACTTATTTATTACACTTTCGAATACGAGAAAATTCAAAATCAGCTATTCTTGATTGTCTGTCAGTAACATTCGCATTGTTTTCCTATCATAGAGAAAAGACCATATTATTTCATTATTTTCAGCATGGGCTTACATGTGAGAAGGCTATTTCGGCATTTAGAATTCACCCTATGACTTTCATTTTGCAAACAGCAGTCTACAAATTGACTGTTATACTTCAGAAAAATTTTGATGACATCCTATGTTTGCCTTAATGTCAGCATAGATATGCTAATGTTTAAAATTAATTGCCTAGGATCCTAGACATAATATGTACGTTATATATGATTCCCCTTAATTGACGTGTATGTATTATTAGAGGTGGAATAGTGTCCTAAGAAATCTTGCCCTTTCCTCTGGATCGTGTGTTACGTATGATTACGTGCTGAGTTTGCCTTGAGCAATCTTGGTCTTTCCCTTAATAATGGTCTGTTGGTTTGCTATGAGAAATCTTGCACTTTCTAATCAGTTGTATACGTATGATGAGAGGTTGTGAATACATAAGAAATCTTTCTCGATCTCCTATTATTATATGAGCGTAAGTTTGTCCCAAGAAATGTGCCCATTCCTCTCAATCGTTGTCTTGGAGGGTGGGTTTGCTAGGAGTAATGTCGCCCTTCTATGGTCGTGTACTTATGATTAGGTTGTAAGTGTACGATGAATAAATTTGCCCTTTCCCCTTGGTAGTATATATATTCTGGTTGGAGTGTGAGTTTCTCTTAAGAAATCATTTCCTTGTGATCAAGGGTTGAGTGTTCTTTAAGAGATCTTGCTCTTCCCCCTAGTAGTATACGTATTTAGTGAAGAGTGTTTTTTCACGAAGAAATCAACACCCATGCTCGTATTGGTCTATTGGCACCAAGGAATTGTCTTGTCCGCTCCTTAACAGCCATGCCAAGGGAGGCATGTCATTGATTAGGGGACCTATGTATGGGTCCGTATGAGACATGTAGATAGTTTTGTTTGGGTTTTTATGAGACATGCAGATGGTTTTGTATGGGTCCTTATGAGACATGCAGATGGTTTTGTATGGGTCCTTATGAGACATGCAGATGGTTTTGTATGGGTTTTTATGAGACATGCCAGTGGTTTTGTATGGGTCCTTATGAGACATGCAGATGGTATCGTATGGATCCTAATGAGCCATTCAGATGGTTTTGTATGTGTCCTTTTGCACATATCGATGGTTTTGAATGTGTCCTAATGAGACATGCAGATGGGTCTTTATGAGACATCATATGGTTTTGTATGGATCATGAATATGTAGTGGATGGGCTTCTTTACAATGTATCAGCTATGTACCTTAGGTGTAATCAAGCACGTACATTAGCATGATACGTATGTACATAAATAATGACGTATTAACGTCATTTCCAACGAGGAAAGTAGATCGATCCGAACAAATGTTTTTTTATTGAGGCCATTGGCCCAACCGTGAGTGTTTGATCGTCGTTTGGCGGTTCGCAGCTGTTCATCAAGATGGCACCTGCAGACTTGTGTGCCATTACCATATCTCTAGCCGCATCAGTGTGCCAGGCGAGCATTCATAAACGAGGATATAAGTCCTCGTTATGTCTAATGTAACTTGAATGTTTGTTGTATGTGATCTGCAGCATGAGTAAATCGGATATCTAAATAGATATAAAGCCATATATACAGGAGCATATTACAGAAACTTTTTTTCTAGGCTAAATGTTAAGTGATGAATCGTCTATACAGTGTGGGGGAAAACATACGGAAAAGTTTTCACAACTTGTGTATTGTAAAAGTGAAACCTTGTACATGATCGTGGTTAGGCCTACAAAGAACATACTTTTTAATGCCATTAGTGGCATTTCATCTTTTCAGGGAGACGGCCCTAGTGGAGTTGAACGAAAATCTTCAATCTAAGCCTAGGTCGAGATGGTATCAAATGAAAAGTCTATTCAAGAGAAATCAATTGCCGCAAACCGGACTTCCAAAGATTTAGCCTTTCCAGAGTAGCGGTAATTTGAATTTCAAAGTAACCAATTTGAACAATATTATTTCTCCGCTATTTAATGGGTTTAAGTAAATTATTCTGATACAAAAATATACTTCATGGAAAAAAATTATTTAAAAAAAATTATACTATCAAATTATCTATGTAAAAAAATAACGTTGTTGTGAGAGCGTTTTCATATTTTCCCCTCCCTGGATAAGGTTTAATTTTAATTTATGTTTTTTAAAGTCATTTGTTTACGTTGATTTTTATTTGACATATTATATATTTGGGCCGGACAGCAAGCGACCTGCGTGTTATATTTCCCGCATGTAGGGTTCTAGCAGCAGAGGGGAATCGTTTCATCGCTGAGCTGCCCTACTTCACTGGCATGACTAATTTCCGTCTTCAAGTGTTCAATTCTCGTAACAGTGTTTAGTTGAAAAAATAACTGTAATGTAATTACTACTCATTGTGTTGTTGTTATTGTTAAATTGTTATTTGAATACTAAAATAATGATGTAATTTAATCTTTCTGAGCTTGATTTTTTAGTGTTACAAAACAACCAATGGTCACTCCTACTAATGACTTAGTGGGCGGGGTTTGCATGGAATTACACAGTGGGAGATGAGTAGTTCTCTGTCTCACTTCCACCATTCAGTGCATTCAGTAGGTCGCTCTTTAAACGGCCTATCTATAATAATATTTGTATCGTTACTGTATAGTATTATTTTACATTGTATTATGTAATCTAATGTTTATAACAAATTGCTACTTTAGTATCATGAACTCTCCCCCCACACACAGTAGTATAAGGAACCCACACACAGACTACTATAGGTACTTGTGGCGGGGATGATCTTCGGTTTGTTTCTGTTGTCTATTATCGGTAAAAATGAAAATATTTTATTTGCTTAATATCGTCTTTGTTTAATTTGTTTGTTTGTATTGACACTGTTTAGTTTTGACTCTGATCAGTTTAGGTATGTATTTGTTCTCTAGTACTAGCGTACACATCTGGATTCGGAAAACCATGTGTCACTTTCCACCACTTTCGATCATTTTCGTATGTGTAGGCCTAATGTGGCATTGTATGTGTTCTGTACGAATTCATGGAAACGCGTGCTGCACCGTCTCAATTGAATGTGAAATCTAATCTGAAAAAATATACCAGCCAACAAGTAATGTCAAATAAAATTGCATTATTTCACAGTGGCTTGTTCTTATTCTCAGATATGAGACGCTGACACAAATTTGTGCGTATTTTTAAGGAGAATATGGATTATTACATGAGTGTGGATGACCTGTGTAGTCTGGTTACTAATTGGGTTCGACTGTTCCTTAGAAAGAGCCATTTACTATTAGCTCAATTATTGCAATCAAGGGATCTACAGTTTTACGTGGAATCCAAACCACGCAGTAAGGCATCATCGGTCTAACTGTGGGTAACTTCTTTCATTTACATAATCCAAATCAGAGAATTTACCCGAAGCTAACTGCAAAATAAGCAGAACTATATTGGAAACTCTCTGTGCTCAGTTCTAGGATTCAAACAGGTGAAATCAGGTGTAAATACATCGAGGAATCAAATTTATTAAGAGAGTAAAAATTAAAACATACTAACATATAATGTTCGCCTATTGACTTTAATATAAGTTCAATGTTGAGACATTAGAATTAGTAAATTTTTCTTCACATAACGTAATTATGTGATAAAAATTAAGATATCGAACAATCAGCTGTTAAGTGGCGTGTAATGGATGACATTTAACTGCCGTGCCGTATCAAAGTCATCGGTCATTAAAGTAAGTTACAAATTAGATTTCTTTCTTTCTGGATCTGTAAATATTTATCTCCGTCATATTGATTATTTCAGTAGTCGATGATGTTTAGAATCAGAATACATAGTCACTGCAAAACAGCTTGTGGTTTTTATTTTATTTAGTTTGATAATTGTATAGTATATGTGAAGGTTTTTGAACTTAACTTATTGATTTACTTTTTTCTGTAATGATGATGATGATGACGACGACGTGGTGAAAAGCTGTGACTTTTTGCGCCTTATAAGTCATAAGTCATTTATTCAGCCAAGATTATTAACAAATACGTACATTGCATTGGCTAAGTCTAGGTAAAACTAGAGACATTTTAAGTATTTAAAACTTATATCTAAAACTTAAATAGCATGGTTGCTAAAACAAATGAAATGTATAACTGCCTAAATTAAAGAAATAAAACTAGGATTCTCCACCAGCCAGAAACTCTTGGACGCTGTAGTAGCTTCCTTCCTGTAGCATAAGTTTGTCTTTTTCTAAATTTATTATAGTTTGTTTCCAGCTTAAGGTCATTAGGCAGTTTATTGTACAAAATGGTTCCGTTGTAAAATAGGTGTTTTTTGAAAAATGAGGAATAGTGAGCCGGAATTTTTAAATCACTACTGTTTCGAAATTGAAAACGTGAATTTTGTTTAGTCAATAAAAGTGAAAGGTTTTCTTAGACAAAACTTAGTGTTTCCAAGATGTAAATGGAAGGAAATGTTAACAATTTTGATGATTTAAAAACATTTTTACAGGGATGAATTCGATGCAGTGAGTAGATTATTCGAACAGACTTTTTTTGAAGTCTAAATAAATATAGTGTCCGTTGGTTCTCACTGCCCCACACTGGTACGGCATACATTATATAGTGTCCGTTGGTTCTCACTGCCCCACACTGGTACGGCATACATTATATATTGTCCGTTGGTTCTCACTGCCCCACACTGGTACGGCATACATTATATAGTGTCCGTTGGTTCTCACTGCCCCACACTGGTACGGCATACATTACATAGTGTCCGTTGGTTCTCACTGCCCCACACTGGTACGGCATACATTATATAGTGTCCGTTGGTTCTCACTGCCCCACACTGGTACGGCATACATTACATAGTGTCCGTTGGTTCTCACTGCCCCACACTGGTACGGCATACATTATATGGTGTCCGTTGGTTCTCATTGCCCCACACTGGTACGGCATACATTATATAGTGTCCGTTGGTTCTCACTGCCCCACACTGGTACGGCATACATTACATAGTGTCCGTTGGTTCTCACTGCCCCACACTGGTACGGCATACATTACATAGTGTCCGTTGGTTCTCACTGCCCCACACTGGTACGGCATACATTATATAGTGTCCGTTGGTTCTCACTGCCCCACACTGGTACGGCATACATTATATAGTGTCCGTTGGTTCTCACTGCCCCACACTGGTACGGCATACATTATATAGTGTCCGTTGGTTCTCACTGCCCCACACTGGTACGGCATGCATTATATATTGTCCGTTGGTTCTCACTGCCCCACACTGGTACTGCATACATTATATAGTGTCCGTTGGTTCTCACTGCCCCACACTGGTACGGCATACATTATATAGTGTCCGTTGGTTCTCACTGCCCCACACTGGTACGGCATACATTATATAGGAGTGGATAAAGCAAACCATAGTATGCTGTGATAAGGTTCTTATTTAATAGTTTAAGAAGAGTCGCTCCTCAAAAATTATGTATATATATATATATATATATATATATATATATTAGTATGTATTTTTTTAACTATCTATAAGCCTAATAATTAATTCTTCAAATTTGTTTCTTATCAACGTTAAAGGTTTCCCATTGGCAAGCTCTTTTATAAATGTCATACTGGTATTCATAATTTGTAAAGTACTGAACTGCATTATTGACATACATTTACGAAGTAAAGGTAAGTAGGCAGGCAGAAGCCAAGCAATCTTAAGAATGGAAATTTTGAGAAAGGTTTTAAAGGTTAAGATCATATGCTCTGCACATATATTAGATATATTCATGCTAAAAAAGTTCACAATTTTGTTCTGTATTTTAGAGCTTTGATTTTTTAATAATTATTGAAGCACAATATTTTTAAGAAAATTAATCGTTAAAAAGTGGTATTATAGTACCGCTTAAAAAATTTGTAATAAATCCAAATGTATTAGTAAAGCGATAGAAATCTTTAAAACATTTTATAATTTAAGCCTGTGGTTTAATTTTATAATACGAAGGACCGTTCTATGTATGGGGGAAATTTCAGTTCTAAACTGTACCATATTTTTTATTTATTTACGTCAATATTGTGGTTAAATAGGAGGCCGTCTTCCCCCCCCCCCTCTCTCCCTCGAGCAACAACCGAATGGCGCTGTTCATATTCGCAGCTGACGCAGTAAAAGCTTGCCGTAATGAGACTTATAATAGTCAACTATTTAATTAACGGGTTGATAAGTTGGTTGCGTAGTTTGTTAAAGCGTCATACTTACTACATGCAGCCCTACTCGGTCCAAGAGTGAAAATAAAACAAAAATAAATCAATTTAATGTCAGTAGGAGAACCCTGACCGTAAAAAATTGTTAATGTAAATTGATCTAAATCAATACAAAATCACTGTATTTGCTTACGCATTTTAAAGTAATGTATCTTACTTATACATTTCATATGGATTACAACGTGACCAACTATAATTAATTTTATGACCTTTAAAATCCAAGTAAAGATTTTTTTGGAAATTGACGAAACATTTTATTTTTTGAAAGGATTACCAATTCTGAACTTTATAAAACTTGAGAAAACTCTCATGTAAACCTCGTGTTTGCGATTCATTAACTGTGTGTTTAGTACAGTTGATGCTCAGTGAAATTTATTTCAAATTCCGGTACATTTTTGTTCAACTTGGCTATAGAATTATTAAAATTTATAATTTTAAAATGCATATATCAACGTATAATTAAACGAGGAAAACAGTGGTGTGATTGCATTTTTCATAATTTCAGCGCCGAAAGTGGTATAGTTTTTATTTCGTATTATTTCATGTGCTGATTTCTAATTTAAGGGTAGTTTACGCATGGTAGGAAATGGACCTTTGACACTAAATAATGACCTACTGCAGCTTTAAAAACGAACACGGGTAAACAAGATTTTACAGTACTTCCTTTCTATTTTTATTGTTACGGTTTGTATATTCATTAATTTAATTAAGTAACAATGCGTAAAATAGGGTGAATGTACGTGACTGTATTAAATATTATTAGATAAAAATGTTCTCGATATATTTGACGATATTTAGACTACCAATTTAAGTACATAGCCTACTTCAATATGGTATTAGCTAATATTGTGTCACTGTAATCTATACTTATAATATTCTTTAGTTCTATAATATTTGGTAGTAGGCCTAGTTAACTAAATTTGTCTAGTCAAAATAAATTTAGTTAGTTGATGTTAACTTTGAATACTATTTTAAGGGGATTCTGAAGTGAAATATTAGGGTTTTTTTGTTTATATTAGTATATGTCTTTTAGATTTTGTATAGACTTATATGTTGAAATAAAATGGTTTCTAGTAGTTTTTGAAAATGTTTACTTATGTATATCAATAGATTTTTTAGAAAAACTAAAAAATCTACATTTTAGATCTAAAACTAAAAAATCTACATTTGTAGATACATTTTGAATTTAATATAACTCAAAAACTAATGAAGATATTGTAATTAAGTTTGTATTTTTTTTTTTTTTTTTCTAAGCATATATCGACAATTTGGGGCGCTGATAGTTTTATATTTTGAAAGTTTTTTTCTCCATGTAAAATAAATTTTGTAAATTTTTAAATTAAATAATTAATGTCCCTTTTTTAAATAAGAAAATAATAATTAATTAAAATGCCAAAAAAGTTAGAGAATATTGTGTAGAAAATGAAATAAAAATTTGAAGATCTCATCATTATTAGTTTCTGAGATATATCAACTATTGTGGGACTAAACAATATTTCGGAAAATGGCAGTTGAAGTTGTAACAATGTCATTATGAGGATGAAAATGCCAAGTGCTTTTAACAATTTTAATTTAATCTAAAGTTATATACAGGTACATTTCGTCAAAATAAGCACTAAGCTTTTTATTTTGGATGAGAATTTTTTAAAACAATTATATATATATATATAGGCCTATAGTCTATATATAGCAAAATTCTAAAAAATAATGGGAAATTGCGTGATACGTCAGTCCGACTGAGTTTTAAGAAATACAACTTACAGTATTTTATTTTATGAAATAATAATAATGTAATTTAAAGCAAATATAGAAATTCTATTTAATATTTTGTCATTTTTTAGTAAAATTCACTAGAGAATCCCCTTAATTTTTAATATTCATTGAATTTTACTCTACGAAAAAATGATATACTAAACAGTTTAATTAACTCTTTTATACAATAATTTAATTTTGCCATGTACAATTTTCATCTACAAGTTTTTTTAAACTGATTTTATTTTATAATATTTTTATTTACAGAGCATTTGTGTAGGCCTATTAAATTACCTGCATTTTTTAATGATAGTTTCTAGAGATGCAGAATTATGATTTTTTTACTTTTAACGGTGTTATTATAATTTTTTTAAATTATTTTAGATTATCAGTGTCGGATCTATATTGTTGAGGGCCTGTGGCGGCATAATATAAGTGTTTAATAATCAAATAAATAAATAGTTTCATAGACTTTACTGAGTTCTGTTACTTTGACTGTTTTAAATGGAATGTGTGACACAATGTATCTTATATATTTCTAAGTTTGACTTAGATTGGTATACTAAGTAATGCTTATAATAGCATTTCTTTTGATGTAATGATAATGTAATATTTCATGAGAAGCCGAAATCAGTGTAGAAAACCTTTGCAGGTTTTCAAAATATCGCTTGTGCATTATGACGTTACATCACATTGTAATAGATTTCATTTATGGCCTCCGCAGAGGGTAAACAATACTGAAGGGTTTTCCGATAATATTACTTTATTTACCCTCTACCATATAACTTTGACCTCCACTGTCTAAATCGAGATTTTCGCATTCTGTAGTCACATATTGTCACGTTGTAAATACTTTCAACTGGCAAATATAAAAAATTAGTAAGTTTGTCAGACTTATACTGGGAACTTATTCTAAAAATCAACAAAAAGTTTGTTGAGATTTTCCTCAAAGCGCTGATGAAAAAATGTATGTTGTTTATTATCCTGTCCCAGTGGAAGAGTGGGCCATTGGCCTAAACTGGGGCAGGTTAAAAAAAATTTCAAAGTCTCTCTTACTCACTCACTCACATCTAAAAGCGAAGTTGTTCGCTGTTACAAATTTACTAATAACCAAAAGTCCACCTTCTCCATTATTTTTCTCAGCCTCAATACGTTTGTCTGGTTTAACTTCTACAATTGCATCTTTCTTATGAGTCTGCAGTGGTAGTCGTCAATTTGATTGATATCTCATAAGAGCAATGTTATATGTGGTGTAGTGTTTGACTTAATAATTGTTGAAATATTACAATTTTACGGTACATCGTTTTTGAAAAAGCTAGAAAGGTACTAGGGGATCCATTTTGTAGATTTTGACTGTTCATTTGTATTTTCATAAAAATCGTTGACTAAAATTCACTTTTTTTATTACAAATCATTTATTTTTATTAAAAAGTGGATCCATTAGTGACTGCCGCTCTTTTATACGAAATAAAAATTATAATTATTCGACTAATAGTTAAGACACAGTGTTGTACTGAATTTAACATTGCTCTTAAGCCATGTAAACCCAATAAGACCACTACATCCAAAGACTCCCAAGCCTCTTTTCGAATTTCCGCCTATTTTACCATAAAGGCCATGTGCTCCGAAGTAGCATGCGATTTGAAATAAGCACCCAAATTTGTTTGTCATTCACACAATAATGAACAATTGTGTGTTTTTTGTTGCGTTAATTTCAACAAATTTGACGAAAATAACGAAGGAAAAACAACCTCTTTGTTCTATTTCTAAGAATATACTAAATATTGACTGTGTTATATTTTTGGTTATTGTGAAGAATTTTGCTGTAATGAAAATTCGAAAAATACCTATTGTTTTTTTCTAATTTGTAAGTTATGCTTGGGGCCTTACTGGGAATTGTTAAGTCCACCTAGATCTATGGTTAGCGTTGTCAGGATGAACGCAATCAGCAGGATCACTACTTTCACAATCTTGTGGCTGACTTTCTGTTCTATGAGTAGGCCTAAGTAGCTCTGGGTTTTTCAAATTTATGTTGTCCAGTATAATGGTCGATATTTTTTTAAATGAATTAATCGCGTAGTGAAACTTCAAGATTTGAAGTGATTAAAGCTTCAGCAAGTCTACGTTCCAAATTACTTTTAGCCCTTTCATCAATTCTTGGGCTGCAACTAGATCTATTATCTCACAAATCGGTACTAAACCACTATTACCATTTATCTGTGTATGAAACTTATCTTATGATGCTTCTTTTTACTGCTTACACTTCCCGACTCATATTTTCGTCCGTCTCTTTCAGTCCTACTGTTTGTTTCCTGACGTTCTTTGTTCTTATTCCCTTTATTTATTTTCATAAAATAACAGTAGTGAATATGATTTTCTCTTTTTGTTTTTCAAAATATTGAACAAAAATAGACTTTTACTCTCTAAAAGAAACTCGAAGCGAGACACAACGTCCAACCATCCTGTTACAGGTGACAGTGGTGGCTGACTGAAAACCACTGGAAGTGCTGCCAATAGCACACACCGTTGGCTTTTGGTAACCTACTTGGCAACAGCCTTCGGCTAGAGCGACACTATCGTGAACTGTACTACTTTAGACTATAATTATTAAGTCGGATTTTCAACGCTATAGTTTACTCTATTTCATCAGGTTACAGCTGTTTGGTTGGATTATCGACGTTGTTATGGTCAACTGCGTTTGGCTAAAGATTCACGTAAACTCTACTACTGCCCTCGGCTAGAGTAATTCAGTCATATTATCGATGTTTTGTAGAGTCTACTGCCTTTGGCTAAAGTTTCACCTAGACTCTACTGCCTTAAGGTAGAGCAATTTAGTCGGATTATCGACGTTGATGCAGAATCTACTGGCATCGGCAAAAACGTGACGTAGACTCAATTGTTCTCGGTCAGAGCAATTTATCCGGATTATCGACGTTGTTATAGACTCTACTGCCATCGACTAAAGCTTCACGTAGACTCTACTGCCCTCTTCTTGCTCTACTTATGTTCTTATTGTCCAGCATCCTTGAGTCAGGGACTATCTAGGCGGAGCCTCACTCTCAACTCTGTCTAAATAGTCTAGAGACTCCTGAAGGCTTTAGTCGTACCAAGAGTGTTGCGAAAGTTGGCTTCGATTTCACTCACCTGAAAGGTTACTAGAATGCTACCTGAAATAAATAAATTTTTTTATCATTAGACCGTGTCTTTGATAATTTGTTTACGTTGTTAAACTCGACTTTAGGCCTATGCATATTATATAGATTACGTAATATAACATTCATGATAGAGGCCTAATTCAAGTTCTTTTTGTGATTTTTCCTCATCAGAAGAGCGCAAATAACACGTGCGCATCCAACAAGACACCGACGAAGACACTACTTCATTCGTAGTTCAAAATCTAAGCTTAAGTCATCAAAACTCTTTCAATAATTTTTCAATTTCATGTATTGATTGCAATCTGTCATCACAAGTAACATAACTGTAATTTTAAAACTACTCCTGAGCATTATAAGCTTTGACGAGGCAAAAATAATTGACATTTCACTGACCTGTTTGAAAGAATATATTTTCTTAAGGCTTCAATTTAATCATTGTACTCCAGAAACTTGTAGATTTATTTGAATAGAATCTTTTTTGACTAATTTCCAGACTAATGGACTAAACTTTATTTTTCGCAACGTTGCATCTACTTGTAGCCTACAACATCTAAAATACGTTTTATCACCTAATTAACCTAATTTTCATCAGTAATTAGATAATTATCTCTGGGCTACATATGAATTGTACATTTTGTATCGCGTTGGTCACGGTCGGTGGTTAGATACCTCGGGTTTTACTAATGACATGTCAACATTGATACCATAAAGTAGGTTTCTGACTTACTGCGGCAACCACTCCACCTTGCAACAACTGGAGTAATTGCAGTAATTGATTAGTTGGCTAAAGTTGGTTTAAAACCTATATTCTATTCAGTGAGAGTAGAGCACGAGGCCCCGTCTAAACCCTACCTCAAGGGTGCTAGCCAATTAGAAAAGGGCGTAAACGTGAATCTTTCATGTACAAAACAAGACTAAATTAATTGGCATCCCCATTCCCCAGTTCAGTTAGTCGGTCAGACTCCGGGAATCAGTTTGCTCATACGTTCTACTTTGTATATTGAACGCCTGTGAATCGGCCTAGCACTACGTCACACCAGCAGTGGGCGGAGCTTTACTCTCGACTCGCCCTGAATCGTGTATAATGGTCGCTGTAGGCCTCGTGTGTTTTAAGATTAGCTGAGTAGGTCTATCGTTTTGTGTTCGGTGGACTCTGATTGCTCAATAACAAGTCCAATATATCTGTATATTCATTTTAGGAATTTTGACACTAAGAAATTTTCTACTACTGGCTAGAAACATAAAATTTGGTATGTAATGAATCACTGCAGTAGCTTTTGGTTTCAATCAGTATTATTTCAAAATGTTATAAGTAGGTATCACAATTCTTTTTTAAAATAAGGCTACAATAATTTTCTTGATGTAATTGTTAACTTTCAGTCATGTCACTGCCTAGGCCTAAATTCCTTTTGAATTAACAAATTTTTGTTGACTATTGTTATTAAAGTAATTTTATCATATACTTGAACTACAACATTTCCAGTTAGAAATCCAGTGAGGGGAGGTGAACCCCATGTAAAGAATTGATTGACCTTTGTGTAAATTCAATTTAACAATTGACCTCCTTCGTACAATTTACCACGTTTCCATACCAAAGAAACCGATTGAATCATTATGTACTTGAAAATGTCATTACTTTATGAAGTTTTGTATTTTATTGATTATCCTGTAATTATTTATAGTGTTATATCACAACATTTTGTAGTCTAGTTGAATACAAATCTTATTACGACTACTATTGAACCAAGTAGGCCTACCAAAACCTATAAGCTACATTATCAGCTGTTCATACTAATCAGTGAGTGTTTCGTTGATGGTTGTGAATTCTGTTAAGCTATTGTTTGCTACTCATGAATATATTTAATTACCGTTTGCAAGGCTTTGCTGTATTCATACATTTTGGCTTATAGTGATGTGACATTATCTCACCATTTGTTAAAATTTTTACTTCTACATTTTTAGCCTGCTACTGTGTGTTTTCCTATCGTGTATCTGACGGTGGTGCTTGTCTGTTGTAGGTGCATCCGTCCAGGTCGACGGTCGTGCTGGGTGAGTGACCCAAGGCCTGCACCGCACGTGGACACACTGCAGTTCTCTACTTTATAGGAATATAGCCCACGAGTTCACCGACCCATCCGCCTCGCGACCAGATAACCACAAAAACTATTTGTGCCTGGCAGTCGAAATGCCTTTGCTCGCCTCGCCGTTCTTCTCAGTCCGGTGTGGCCATGACGTCATCGCCAGGTTAACCAATCGGAATGCTGGGCCAATGGGAGCGCGCGAATGGCGGTGTGCGCGCGCACCTTGTCCGCAACACCGAAGCGCCAAGCTGAGCAACAGCGGACATTCGCGAGTGAAGCTTGGTTGCGAGTATGGCACGGCTGTCGCGAGTGAGGGTGTAACTGGTGTCCGTGAGTGTCTTCTGTCAACTGTGACATTATTGTGGTTTACGGACACGATTACGTAAGTATTTAAAATATCTATAGATTTCTACATCTCAAGTTTAGAAAACTAAAGGCATATTGACTTTTTCTTCTAAAGAATTTCACTTGAAGCTCTACTACTTATTACCTTTAAATTAGTGCATTTTTCACTAGGCCTCTACCATGTTTCTTAAATTTTTAAAATCATATTGTTAGAATGACTTGATCTCTTTCAATCGATCATTAATTACTAATTTAACAAATTTGCCCAAATACAGTAAATCTATTTTATTTAAAATAGTCTACTTATATAACATTTATAGTTAATTTCTTATGTATCGTTAAAATTTAATAGTCAGTTTAAATTGAGGAAAACAGTAGATTCCTAAGGTTTTGACTATGGTAAAGTACTACGTGTTGGAAGAGGCGCGTCGTTCCAGGAAATGAAGCCAACGTATCAAAATGGCGGCTATATTGATGACGCCATTCCGCTTCCAGTGGTTTTTGCGTGGTCACGTGACATGTGCGTGCCATTGATTAACGCTTTGTAAGGCCTCCATCGCCGTTTTTCGCTCTCTCCGTTGTGGCCTGCGTGAGCGAGTGCCACGCAGATTATGTTCAAGACACTTCTGAATAAGCGCCTTACGATTCTGTGCTCCGTTTTTGTGTCAGGTGAGAATTTTATTTCCGAGTTTCCTATTTCATGTCTTAAGGCTCTAATTAGGTTATTAATTTCATTTTCGTAGTATTGATACGCATTTTTGTATGTTAAAATTAATATGATGATATTAGGCTTAAGTGTATGCGGGCTATAATATTGTATTTAAAATTAGAGTTTGCAATTAATTTGTAACGTTTAAAGGTTTTAGTCAATAGTGTAGCCTAATTGAATATTTATAACATTTTCTATCAAGTTTGTGTATTGAGATTTTGCAGTATTTAGTTATATTAATAAGGGTAGGTAGTTTACTAGTAGCGGCAAAAAGTTGGAATATTGTTCGAATATCAATATTCTCAGTTGAAATGAACTTCTGAAAGCTCTCTTTAGCTGTAGAGAATTAGTTGTTATCCATATTTTCAGTGTAATAAAATTAAATACATAAAACTTAAAACTAATAAAGTTATAGTTTTAAGCGCCCTGGTCCGATTTGAAGCTTATCTTAAATCAGTTTAACAATGCATGTTGTTTGTGAATGAATACTGAATAATTTATTCGGCTATTTTCTTCAATCCTTTGTCGATTTAGCCTAGTGCAGATTTAGGCATTCTGTTCCGCTTTCTCTCTTGGTCAAACGATTTCTTAACAAGTGAAACAAGATAATTAATTAACCAGGTGGCCTACTTAAGCCTATGGCCCATTTCGCAACCATTGAATACGCACATGGCCTGAGCCTAAATATAGAAAGTGATGTTTGGTGGGCTATGGAGGCGTAGGTTGACACATAGTCCGGAATGTAGGACGCCTAGCCCCGCCCCTACCGCAACGGCAACACGGTGTCTGACAATCGCGCATGCGCCATAACCTACGGTCCCTCTGTTCCCGCCATCCCGCGAGTTACATAACTAACGCTCCACCAATGTGATTACTCGATCCAGTTTTATATCAGTGACCTACATTCAGTTTGAGTAAACACGTGAAAGTGAAGTGATTGCGTGGTTCGTGCATAACTTAGGTTACGAGGGAGGCGGTTAGCAAGGTAGAGTCCGTAGGCTAAACTAGCGTAAGATCTAACTAGGGCCTATACGCCCACTTGCAAAAGCATTTTTTTTTACCATGTTGGCGAAAATAGGGAATATAGGTCAATGGGAATAATTGTGTTATACAGGCCTACTTACAACAGAGTAACTTAATAAATTATAGTTAAGTAGAGTACATTTTTAAAGCTGATTATCAAACATATTTCCAAAAATTTTAGACATTAAAATGTTGTGATTAGACTAGTTTTAAAAGGTTAAGTTGGGTTTTTTTAAAAAGAGCTCACAATGTCATCTTAGTAAATTGTCTGTAATACTCGCTGTTTTTTATATATTTACCAGTCCACCAACATGCATCTTATTCACTTCATAATTTATTTACTATACATTTAAATTAAGAAACAAGCATATTTATTCCGCCAAGTCAGGGTTTTATATCCGTTTATCACACTAAACATCTGTCTTGATTTATAACAAAAGGACCTTGAAGTTTAGTTCAATTTAATTCCTGTACGCCGTAATTATGAGACTTAAAGCAATCGCCTTTTTAAACCATCAGCAAATACTCCTCTAAAACTCCATCAGCCAACTACTAGACCTAAGTAAAAACCTCGTATTAAGATAGTTAGCAATTCTGTTATTGACGTAATTTCTATTTTTAAACCTCAAATATTTTTGTTTTTTTACCAAAGAGATTATGCCTAGGCCCACACACATAATGTAAACTTCCATTAAATATGCCACTAGGTTTAAGCAGGTCCCACGCTAAGTTCGTGGCGCTCCCACACTGAATATTCGGGTGAACAATTGTAGAACTTCAGAATAAAGGTTCAATAATAAATGATAATAGTAGTCTATAGTGCATTTTCATAATGAACAATAATACCACTACATACTAAAGGCTAAGTAAGTCATCGGTACTCTTTATATTTTAGTTATAAGAAATTAATAGTTTTTAATTAAATCGATAAGTTAACAAACACTATCGTCGGATCATTTTAGTGTCAACTTAAATTGCTTTGTTTATGTGCCATTAAAGCGTATAAACAAAATGCCATGTATTATCAAGTGAAAACTAACAAATCGAACCGTAGGAGTGTTACTAATATACATGGATGTGTTCTCTCTGTTGCATAAACATAATTATTCAAATAAAATATTGTCGTGTTCAAACATTCCTCATAAAACAATTCAATTGATTTTCCCAAATCTAAATGTAATTATTTACATAAAGTAAATATAATATCCTGCTAATTGCCTAATTCACCCTTTTTAATTTAATTTCTAAAATTTATTGAATAACTTGACAATCATATGTAATCTGATCGGTACAGTTATGATGATATTTAAAGTGCTCTTGAAGATTACGGACCGTAAAATAAAAATTCATTAACTTAGATTTTTAATTGTCGTTTTTTTCTCTCTTTTGTTACACTGGGATCTAAGAAATTTAATTTCTTGTATTAATGCAACTTACATTTAGTTTATGTCGATACAGAAATCTTTGCTGCGAATTAATTATCATACGCTATACATTAGATTTAAGTTAAATATTGTATAGCGTTAAGTATTGCACTAAATTTATAAGCAATATAAATTTTCAATACTTGAAAATATCAGCAGACACTGCTCTCTTGCAGCCCATGCCGCTGAACGTTCGCGATTAGTGTGGGAGCTTCCCAAACATTCGTAGTCAACTATCATCTCCTTTGATGCGCCTCCAGAGCGAACATGGTCGGATGTCCGTGAACCCCGAATATTCGTGCTCGGTATTCGTGAGGCTTCCACACATCGCCACGAACATTCGGGCATGTTCGCGATAAGTCTGAGACCGCCTTTAGTTACTGAAAGTTAAGTTGGTGTCCCGAGAAATACATCGTATGAACAGAATGTTTTTTAATTTTCTCTTCATATAATTCTGTTGGTTTATTGTACTAATTAATATTTATTATCTTTCTTTTCCTAATTATTTGTAAAAAGATTGTCCTTTCGTTTATTGTCCACAAGTCTCCACAAATTTTTTATATTTGTTTAACTTATTAAATGGTTGTTAAAAAAAGGAACGTTTTTACTTTAGTTTACTAGGTTCTACAATAGATTGCTTTGTGTTCCGTATATATAGGCCTAGTTGTAAGAAAAGGGCGTACAGTGATGACAAGCTTCCGTGCAAGAAAATATGACTCAATGAAAAATTGAACTAAGTATTTAAAAAGGGATGGCCCTTCCTATTTTTATTTCGATTTTCATGGCCATAAGACTGAAGCAGATTATTTTAAAACTGTTTGTAGCTGAAAATTAAGTTATCAAAATATGTTTTGGACCTAAGAAGATATTGGCTTTTTGTATTAGTTACTTGGCTATTAAACTTAAGAAATATCCAGTATGACTTAATTCTGAAGATAAGCTTAGTATAATTTAATTTCTTATTTAGATAAGAAACTAACCGTTTTACGAATGGTGGTGACAACTAAACTATCCTTACTTAAACTAGTTATGGCCTACGTAATATTTCCACGTTTCAATTTGATAACTAAGAAGCTTATTTATTTTTTCCAAATGTCCCATTTTAGTTCTTGTAAAACACAGTAAACATTTTAATTGCTATTTCAAGATGTTGGTGTGTTTCTTTTTCGGGGTGTTCGTGTGACTATCTCTAAACTTAAGTTGAATTTTGTTAAAAGACCTGTGCCTGTTAAAGTTTAGCTTATTTGACATGTAGTTGTGGCTTTTTCTTCATACCTTCTTAGTTGGATTTTATGATTGACCTGGCTGAGTAGAATCCAACAGTATAATTTAATTGCTTTTCCAACAGTATAATTTATTTGTCATAAATTTAATTTTTAGTAGCTTAAGCATATGCTGTCAGCCATGATGGTTTTAATCCCATAAGAACAATGTTATTTGTGAACCCATATTTTTCCTTATATATTGACCAACAGTTGTGTATGAAGTGTCATTTTAAATGTTATCATACTGCGCACTGGGTTTACTTTGGTTATTGAATATACGTTTTGGAAATATAAACTTCAAACTAAATATATTTTTTTATATAATGTAATTAAGAATTTTCATAGCAATTCCAACGTGTAATTTCATTCTTAATCAATTTATTTGGGAAAATTCCAATGTTTAATTTCTATACGCGTGATCGTATGCCCGGTTCTAATATAATAATGTTTTTATGGGATTAAAACCAGCATGGCTGACAACCTCTTAAGCAGGTATTTAGTTGACATTATGTTCTGTGCAAATGACTCACACGTTAATGAAAATTTCTTTTTTGCATTTTTAATTTTGGGCAACATTTTGGCTTAATATAGGCATGAACGCCTGCTTGGTATGAAACATAAAGCCTTAAATGCCGTATGTTTCTTTTAATAGTAGCTGAACTTTTTAAGATATGCCTGGCTCTATTATAATATTAAATGTTTGGTCCTCCAAATTAATGTTTCAAAAAAAAAAAAAAAAAAAAAAAAAAAAAAAAAAAAAAACTTGTATAGTTTCCCTTGTTCCAATTAGGATACCACTGGCTTGAAATTTAAAAAATAATGAATTTGAATGAATAGTGTTTCATAGTTTTGTCATAACTTAATTTATTATCTTCGTGTAAGCTTACTACAAACGGTTGCTTTTCATTAAGATGTCTGCAGACAACTATAGTGCCACTAATGTTACAAAGCCTTTTTCATTTTCTGTAACTTTTCATGCTTATCATTTTGTCTATTTCTTCCTGATTAGGTCTGTAATGGTAATTTGAATAGTACGATGAAGAGAATTACGCCTCCTTCTCTATTTAGTTCTAAATCCCTTCTACATTCGTCACATTTATTTTCGTGTATTTCTTGCTTTCTCCCTCAAAATTAATTTGTCGTTGCTGCATGTTATCTTTGGCAAAAAAGGAACTCAGGAAATTTTAGTACTACAAATGCTTTATCTGAAGTACATAAAAGTCGCTAGGCTATAGCAAACGTACTGCTGTGAAAGTAACTTGGATCCACTTTGACAATAATAGATTATTCGTAATTGTATGAAGGGATGTTAACGAGTAGGCCTATCATAACGGCCACCTCTTGGCTCCGATGAATTGTCTTTGTACATGTCATACTACTGATTAAGCACTTGAGTCGTTTGTGGCATATTCAATGGTGTACTAAAAAAAGGTTAATTACTCCTACGATTTTTCGAAAGATTAAAGGCATCTAAGAAAGAATACAAAGATGCAACTTCCAACTGAACACATAAAAGAAGCGTCAAATTTGTTTCTTTTAAAGACCGTGCTTTTGTTACATAAGGATGTTTTTGACATTACACTAATTAGGGAATCCCTTAACTTTAACTCTTAAGTCAACTCTGTGGGTCCATTATGCTTCATTCTAACAAAGATATTGAAACCAAGCTACTTTTGCGGAGTTATGTTAATGCATGAGATTTTATACCATGTAAGCCTGAGGCTTATTTAGTATAACACAAACATATGAAATTTAGAGTCACGCCAGAGTAGCTGCTAAAAAATGACAACCTCCTTTCATAATTTGGCAAGTAATTCATAAATCTAATTTTGTCTATAATTGTGTTCAACATAAAACATATTTCTCTCCGTCATTTAAATTTGAATAACCTATCGTTTGCACCAGGATAGGATCATAACATGAGGGTGATCGCATCGTGTTTATTTCAGGGTAATGCATTATATTAGATAGTGCTACCTACCAATTCAATGAAGAATGTTGTCTACGTTATGGGCAACTTATCGACGTTAGTTGCAGGTGGTTGTTACAATTGATCAATTATCTACAAATGTACAAATATTCATTACCTTGCTTTCGAACCTAACCCGCCCACCCATACACGTACAGTGGTATTACCACAGTGCATGTGTGGTTGGGTACATTGTGGTACCGAATAGTCGGTGTTGTGTACATACAAACCATCATGTAATGATTATGTATGTGTAACATTTGCAAAATTCGTTTTCAGTAATATAAATGTTAGTCTAATTTATAGATTAAATAGTTCTATACTTACTGTTTATTTATAGGGAGGGAGGGAGGGAGGGAGGGAGGGAGGGAGGGAGGGAGGGAGGGAGGGAGAGAGGGAGAGAGGGAGAGAGGGAGGGAGAGAGGGAGAGAGGGAGAGAGGGGGAGAGAGAGAGAGAGAGAGAGAGAGAGAGAGAGAGAGAGAGAGAGAGAGAGAGAGAGAGAGAGAGAGAGAGAGAGAGAGAGAGAGAGAGAGAGAGAGAGAGAGAGAGAGAGAGAGAGAGAGAGAGAGAGAGAGAGAGAGAGAGAGAGAGAGAGAGAGAGAGAGAGAGAGAGAGAGAGAGAGAGAGAGAGAGAGAGAGAGAGAGAGAGAGAGAGAGAGAGAGAGAGAGAGAGAGAGAGAGAGAGAGAGAGAGAGAGAGAGAGAGAGAGAGAGATTCCTTCTTAGACTTCGACCATTCCTTCTTAGATTTTTCTTTCCTTACAAAATATGCTTTTGAAAACAATCAAAGTGAAAGCTAAGAAGTGTGTAGATTCATCCTCAGGGAAGCTTCTAACAGCACAGCATGATATTATACAATAATCATTTGGTATAATGGTATTTATGTATTTGTAGATTTGCTATCAAATCTTTTTCCTATTACGGGTTTGCAAGTCGTCCATATTGACTCTTCCACTCTGATTTTTCTATTTCTTGTTTCCTTCTCATTGTCATTGTTCATAACTAGATAGATGTCATTGGGGTTTATCTTGCATCTTCCTCTTACATCCCGCTCTATTCCTCAGTTCGTTATTATTTCAGCAATAATCTTTGATATTTAAAGTTAAATGCTGTGTCTCAAATTATCAGCTACAATATTCAACCTTTGTAACTTCTTTGCACCCCTTAATGGAATCATTTCTGATGCTCCTCATTTTACTTTGAATAGGAATGTGTTATCAGTTGTTGGCCTTTTTTCATCTCCGATTCATAGGTACAAAATGTGTAGAAGAAGATTTATAAACCATTGCATTTATCTTTTCTTTGGTTGAGATGTCTCAGTTTTGTTGTTATCTCCTACTTGATGTTCAAATCTCGAACTATTATTAATCGAAGTTAAATACTTTTCTGGACACCTACCTTTTTGAGGAAGCTTCCTTGCTTTTATACTTTTATGTGAATTTCATAAATGTGCCGCCTACAATCATATTACACTGTATGTGTTGGTTTTCATTTTAATTCCATATGTATATTATGTTCAAAAATGTTGTTGAAAAACTTTCGCGATCTTACGGAGGTTTTTTATACCAAATATAATTTAAATCCAGTTAGTCAATGTAGCAACCCCAACGCCACAATAAGTGGATATTGTCACCACCATAAGTAAATGAGGTAGGTACCAAACCGTTTTTATGAAACTCCATTAGAATAACTGCAGCAGTTGGTTTCTCAGCATGGAAAGTCGTGTACTGAATGAATGCCATATTAGAAATAAATAGGTGAAGGTGTAATATTGTAGGCTTTGTTGTTGACAAGCCTTTTGAACAATATAGTCGAGTAAGATTTAAAAGTGCCTAACCCTCATCTAATGAACAAAATGTTTGCTCCATTTTGTATGAATTGTTATGTTGTGGTTGGCTAGTTTACTACTTGGATTGTTTTCGTCTATACCGAGTAGTTGCTACAAGTCAGAATAGTGTTGATCGTTAAAGGGGTAGATCATTATCTTAAGAATTCATTCATTTAGTTTATGTAAAGGTGTTTTATAGCGTCATTAATATTAACATAGTTTTGGAAATTTTATCGTCCTTGGGTAAACGTCCATGGATCAATTCCGGAACATCCAACATTTGATAGTATTTTTTTGTTTTTAATGGTTGATTTTGAATCCGTCAGAAGTCGTAGTAGCTGCTTGGTATTGGAACAAAACATGTAAATATTACAGTCACAAAACGTAGACCTGTTATTACTCTCAGCGACTGAGTTCTCTTGGGAGAACATTAAAAAAAAAAACTTCGAAGGAAAATCAACGCGTGCTTCATAATAAATCTGAAGTCCTCTCAGGTGGATCCTGTTTTACATTCTTGAAGTTTTTGGTAGCTTTATTTCCTCTATGTCCTTGTCTAACCTCTAGAAAACCTTCATCTATCAGGAACTCCTGGAGTGGATGAGGTGGAATTTGTTAATAAGCCTCAGTTGTTCTCCATTTGGCCATCAAAAGTTTATGTGCTCATAATTTTCATTTATTTGATTGTATGCAAGTGTTTACATTTAAAATAATGGAACATCCATGGAAACTGTTGAGTTGAAGAACTGTGTTAAAAAAAAATAGAAAATATAAATTTTAATTCAATTTCTTTCTATCGGGGGTTTCAAATCGTTATGTAAGAACGGTGGTAGAGTTTAGAAAAAATTGCATCCTATCCCAAGGAGAAGGTAACCACATGTGATAATCATTAGGAGAAGGTGTAAAAGTGTCATTTAACCATAATAAGATAGAAGGTGTATCTTTGAATTTACAACCTATCAGCAACTTATTAAAAACAAATTAGCGGGCGAAATCAACGAAAATAAATGGTTCCAAAAAATTGGCACAAACTTTCCCCCATATTAAAAACGAAAAATCAATACTTTGAAAATTCCCAGTTTGATTCTCAAATATGTTTTTTTTGCCATAACTCAAAACTAGGCAAGTTCGAGACATTCGGATTTTGCTAAAATATTTTAAATGTTTAATTCACATCTTTCCTGAAAATTTAATCAAAATGGAGCAGTTTTTAATAAAGTTCCATTTTTGTATGTCTTTTGCCCATACAAATTTAAAAAAAAAACTAAAATTAAAAAAAATAAATAAAAACTGTCCTGATATATTGTCTAAATAGACTATACCTACATACCAAATTTCACGAAAATTGATTCGTCCGTTTGGTCTCCAGCGAACTGCACATAAACAGATTCAAATTGTTTTTTTTTTTCGAAAAAAAACGGCTTCAGGAGACGCTAAATTGAATTTTAGACCAACTTGTAAACACAATTTTTTTTTTACGAACACAAGTAAAAAAGGAAGTTGATCTTTAAATTTAGTACAATCCAACTTGCAGTACTCTTGGGCACGTGGCACAACCTCAAATGGAAGACCCTTAAGAAACCTCAGTATCTCTAGACGGTACGGGACCACCCCTCCTTCTATAATCTATAAGATGTGTTTCTGAGGCCATTCGCTGGTGCCATGAAATTCACGTTACCCCCCCCATTACCGGCGTCCAGCAGTGGCCTCAGGTGTAAACCCTCAGTTAATATAAACTTTTTATTTAATGACAAAAATCTGTTTGATGAGGGACGTATCCCATTTTAATGACAATCATAAAATTCTTCTTAGTGCGCTACCTTACAGCTATAATTTATATAAATACATTTGCACCGTCTTTGGCTATAAAATGACCTGGAATATTTCAATTCTTTAATATATACTAGTTTAATATTAAATATAAGTAGGTAAAAAGAAATTCCTAAATATGTGTAGTGCTATTATTTTGCTCGTTTTTTTTAGGAGAAAAATAAATAGTTGTATGAATTTGCAAAAATTTTCATGTTACGATAGTCTTAAACCTTGTATCTTCGTTTTGTAAGCTTAACACTTTTAATATACACCTGTGTCTTGTTAATAATAGCGCTGGGAAGTCAGAAGAGTGGTCATGGACTACTACAAGTGCGCTCCTTCCTTCTCCCTCTACATAAAGTTTCATGAAGCACCTGTAAATAAAACAATTTACCTGTATTTATTTCCATTGTTTTATTTTTATTATTTTTATCTTTAGCCCTGTATTGTTTTATGTCGTATATTCATTATTTGTCTATTCCGTATTCAAAATATGATGTTGGTATTTTTATTGTACAGTATATCTTGTACAGGTTTTGCGTACTTTAACCTATGTTACAGTATTTATATTTATTAGTTTGATAGTTTCTGTAACAGTTGTTTGTAAATTTTATTTGCTGGAAATTTGTATACGTATCTGATGTATTTCTGTGGATGTATACGAAGAATACTTTTTAGATCAGTTTGTTAAATCGATGCACCTATTCAATATACTGTTAAATTTAGGGTGTGTTAGATATATTTTTACTACGTATTGCTGTTTGTAGATTGATACATTAGTATGCTGTGAGTATTTTATGTTAGAGTCTAGGCTTATTCATTATAATGTCCCTTTTTAACTAATCAACATTAAGAAAGATAAATGATAGTAAGATTTAGTGTAATTTTGTGAATTTCTTAGCACCATGAAGGCAACTGTTTTGCACAGTATGTTTACTGTGGTGTTAGGCCTTCGACCTCGACCTTCAGCACAACCCAGTCAGCTGACCTCGGTGAAGGGTTGTATCGGGGAGAGAAGGAGGCAATGACTTGTGTTTCTCGTTAGTCAGTCTTTTTCTCTCTCCTATTTTCCCACCGAAAGTTCCACCTCTGTCAATCCAGCATCATTCATCTGCTTCAAACTTCTCGTAATTTAATACAGTAATAGTTTTAAACTAATTATCTAATATGTGTAACACCTATTTTATTTATGATCGTTTACTGTTTTAATGGTAGCTTCTTTCATACAATTAACTCTAATTATAAGATCCTTAGCGTCATTATTGTCAAAAAATTAGTTTCTGCTTTTTTCTTGTGCTTCTTTGATGCAAATTGTCACGATATTTCATAAATGTTCTTTATTTTACTGTGTCATGTCCGATATTAAATATAAACTATTTAAAAAAAAGGAAAAGTTTGTAATATAAATATCATAGGCTATTAATTATACCTAGTAGCCTAATAATGTATCTATAAATGTAAACTTTTATGTTTTATTTGTCAGTATTTTTATAAGCAGTGCATAGTCACTGAAATTAAGTCTGTAGAGTTCGAGTTTGTAAAATATTTTATAAACTAAAAAACTCAAACTTTATTCGATTCTATGATTTTAGTGACTTAAAATCTCACTTTCTTTTATTTCACTGCTTCACAGGCTTTCAAAAAATCCTTCATGTCAAATTTAGTCCTACAAAAACCGATAGTTGTGTTTATTCTCGGGAACTTTCTAACTACTGTATTGAGAATTGGCTGTCTGCTATAACTCCAATAATAAAGCAACGTGACTATGATACGCGTATTATTATTATAACTAGGGGTCACCAACCCCTTCACTCGCTGCGCTCTATTAACTTTAGGCTACAAATACAAATGATAGTAGTTTAACTGTACAACGTAAAATCACAATATTAAATTGATTTACAGTATCTTATATTACTTGCGTTGTTACCTATTTATTAGTATAAACAACCAATGATATTACTTAACCTGTTTTAAACGGGTTGATTTAATTTGTTTTTTCAAACCTTTTTGCTAAAGATTGATTGAATAAATAAAATAACTGTGTAAGATTACCAACGAAACCTTCAAATTTAGTAGAGTGGAGCCCTACAGTCGAATGTGAATAAAAACATGCTTACTAACTTCTCTTAGTTATGAAAAATGTACCCTCCTCAATATTACAAACACAATTGGATACATTAAAACTTAATGGAAATCAAAATTTACTTTTGAATAGCTGTTACTTTTATTTTCATTTCAATTTCTCTCCATGTTTTCTTATGGCCGAAAAACGTACTTTGAGGGCTTCCCATAACATTCAGTGAGAAAATATTGAAGAAATAAGACCTTATTCCACAACTACGAGCAGAGGCAAATTTCTTTGACACATCAACCGTTTAAAATGGTCAAGAATAAGGGAGGAGTTGCGTTGACAAAAAACTGCTTCACGTATTACATATAAGGATTATATTTTTGCTATTTTTTTTATTGACGGTAGTTTCTACTACTCTCTTGACTTCTGCCCCACACTGTTGTCAGGATTTACTTCGAAACCAAACGTTACCTGTGAAGTATTTTTGTAATTAGTCTATTAGAGCCAACATTCGACAGAAGTTAATTTTAATTTTAGTTCGTTAACTATTCGGGATAAAAACTCATTGAAATAACCTGTTTATTCCATATAGATTTTTAAGCGTGGTTAATTTATATTGATTTGTATAAATGACATTGGCCTAAATTGATATTTTGTAATCTACTAGTCAGTAACTAAAATATTGTATGTCCTATAATTTGCTAAAACAACCAGAATTACTTTCAGTAGCAAACAAATTTAGTTGTATTGAATTGTTATCCAATTTAATATAGTAGTCTAGGTGTGTTTGTCAATTATTAATGGACATAATAATAACAATCCAGTCATTATGCAACGAAATATGGATATCAAATATAGCTTAACTTATATGGCGTGTAGTTATTTGGTAAGAATAACTATAGGCCTAGTATTTAACAGCGTAGTAGTTGTGTTATTGATTTGAATTTATATAAATTATCTCTGTGTTTTGGTATTGTAAGTGTTACTAATCTTGTAATCTGTCAACATTACAGACCATTTTCTGTTGCATTTTTGTTAGTATGCTCGTTTGTATTTGCAAATATTAGATGAGCAATATTTATAGTCATGCTGGCCAATTGTAACATACCACATTTTATTGTTACCAATTTGGTTATTTTTAAAAATTGTGGGCTGTTCACTTAGTTTTTGAAATTTGTTAATGAGGAGTATCAGATGAGGAAGACAAAGGTTGTTGGACATGCCATCATTACGTGAAAAATACCAATTACGAAACGTCGACATATTTTTCACGTAATGATGGCAAATGTCCGACAGCCTTTGTCTTCCTTATCAGTTCATTTAGTCATAACTATAAAGTCTACGTTTGTTTGTACTATAAGCAACTCAAATATTATTTGAAATTATATTAATTTAACTGATTGTTATAATTAATATTTTATCGTAATAAGACTCAGCTGATCACTAGTCTTTAATTGTTCAAAAACCAACAGTTTTTTTTTTTAATTTATATAATTATATTTTTAGCATATAGCCTACTTTAGAATGCTTTCATGTGTTTCAGACGTTTTCTGCTAAATGGACAGCATAGTTAAGACAAAATAAGGGCATAATGCCCTTCTATCTTTGTAGACATTTATATTATGAGTGTTTGTGGAAGTGCTGAAATGAAATGTAAGCCTGTCTGTTGAAGCCGAAATAATTAAACTTATCCTTCCATCTAACGGGCGTAGGCTGACACGTATGAACCACGCAATGTTCTGTAAGAATTCATCAAATATCCCCCACTTTTAGCTAACCGTAGAATAAATCTTCATGAATAATAAATGTAACTCGCTTCTTATCTGTTTAAGATAACTTTTGTGGTTATGTAACCGACCAATTTACTTGAACTGCCTTGTTATGAAAATGAAAGGTGCTAAATGCTTTGTAACAATCAAATGTATTTCATAGTCCTATACAGAGTATAATGTTATATTTTCGCCTATCGTTGTTATGTTTTTCTATGATTCAAATTTACTATACATTATTTATTATTATTCATTAATCATGTCTAAGACGCCGATCTTAGATATATGAGGGGTGAATGAATGTGATGAGTTTAGATGAACGAGTGTCATTGTTACTATCTGAGTTTGACTTAGCTCAGAAAGGACTACTAATAGCCCAATAGCCAGAGAAACTATGAGACATGCAGCTTTACGTGGAATCCAAATCACGTAGTGTTGGTCTGATTTTCAGCTAATTGACAAGTCAGACACTCAGTTCTCTTCCGTACACAACTGAGAACCTTGACCACCATCCGACATGGACACCCAAGACTTCTCTAGTGGCGTCCACGTCGATGGTAACCATTGAGCGGACGCCATGTCGGTAGAGGTCTGAGCATGGAACCTTTCGCCTACACTCTCCCAAACACTTTGTCCCCACGTAGCAGTGCACCACCAGTGCCGACATATGCTGTTTGAAGGATTCAACAAAAAAGATTTTTAAAATGCACAATCAATGTTTCACTTCAAAATAGGCTCTTGGCTGGGTGGGAATCTATGGGTGAACAATATATTGCTCCATAAGAACATGTTAAACGGTAAAACATCAATTGTATGTATTTTCCTTCATAAAATTATGTTTTGTATGTAATTTTTAAGTATTATAATGGAGATTCTTTTATTGCTTAGTATATTATAATTTGCATTTTCTATTTTTTTAATATTTTTTTTTGTACTGAAACTCCCATAAAACTGAAGAACCAAGAAGCAATCAATAATATTAAAACTATATTTGGAATAGGATACAAGAGTAACGTTTTAATTTTAAGTTATAGTAGCCTAACCAGCATTTCTGTTATTTCATTCTTTTCCATACTATAGTGATATTCTATTTTTTCATTAACAAACTAAAACTGTTTGACCACCTTGGCCATCAATATTTATAATTTGTTACTTATTTGAGGTAACAAGTTTTTCACTGTTGGGTTTCAAGAAATAAAGATGATATCACAAATTGTTCACTTCAAAATATATGTCTGAGTTTGAAGTGTTTGCTGTAAGACCAATGTAGTGTAACTAAATATCCAAACCTACAGTATTATAAATCGTTTAAAGATAAAAATTGTTTCAAACAAACAATATTTATCTTGTTAAAATGATAAATGACAATAAATGATAAAATTAAAATGACAATATAAAACGCTGTAAAATGATACATACATTTCAATAAAATTACATTTAACTAATACATTAGGCCTACTAGTAAAAACACGCAAACGTTATTTTCGATTCAATAATAACAAATTAGAAAATAAACAATGAAAACAGTAAATGTTCAAGAGAAGTTAACTAACATTTGCAACATTGCTAATGTTAGTTAAATAACAAGCGCCTAATGTTGCAAAAAGACTAACAATTAAATTTGTTGAAAATATGTTTATAATTTTTTTAAGCAACGTAGTTTTGCATAATACATTTAATACCTAAAAACCTATGAATGTTATTGGTTTAGTTATTAGCAACTTAGATTTATATGATAAACTGTCATACCTACTGACCAATGAATGTTATTGGTTTAGTTAATAGCAACTTAGATTTATATGATAAACTGTCATACCTACTGACCAATGAATGTTATTGGTTTAGTTAATAGCAACTTAGATTTACATTATACACTGTCATACCTACTGACCAATGAATGATATTGTTTTAGTTAATAGCAACTTAGATTTACATTATACACTGTCATACCTACTGACCAATGAATGTTATTGGTTTAGTTAATAGCAACTTAGATTTACATTATAAACTGTCATACCTACTGACCAATGAATGTAATTGGTTTAGTTAATAGCAACTTAGATTTATATGATAAACTGTCATACCTACTGACCAATGAATGTAATTGGTTTAGTTAATAGCAACTTAGATTTATATGATAAACTGTCATACCTACTGACCAATGAATGTAATTGGTTTAGTTAATAGCAACTTAGATTTATATGATAAACTGTCATACCTACTGACCAATGAATGTAATTGGTTTAGTTAATAGCAACTTAGATTTATATGATAAACTGTCATACCTACTGACCAATGAATGTAATTGGTTTAGTTAATAGCAACTTAGATTTATATGATAAACTGTCATACCTACTGACCAATGAATGTAATTGGTTTAGTTAATAGCAACTTAGATTTATATGATAAACTGTCATACCTACTGACCAATGAATGTAATTGGTTTAGTTAATAGCAACTTAGATTTATATGATAAACTGTCATACCTACTGACCAATGAATGTAATTGGTTTAGTTAATAGCAACTTAGATTTATATGATAAACTGTCATACCTACTGACCAATGAATGTTATTGGTTTAGTTAATAGCAACTTAGATTTATATGATAAACTGTCATACCTACTGACCAATGAATGTTATCATTTTAGTTAATAGCAACTTAGATTTATATGATAAACTGTCATACCTACTGACCAATGAATGTTATTGGTTTAGTTAATAGCAACTTAGATTTATATAATAAACTGTCATACCTACTGACCAATGAATGTTATCATTTTAGTTAATAGCAACTTAGATTTATATGATAAACTGTCATACCTACTGACCAATGAATGTTATTATTTTAGTTAATAGCAACTTAGATTTATATGATAAACTGTCATACCTACTGACCAATGAATGTTATCATTTTAGTTAATAGCAACTTAGATTTATATGATAAACTGTCATACCTACTGACCAATGAATGTTATTATTTTAGTTAATAGCAACTTAGATTTATATAATAAACTGTCATACCTACTGACCAATGAATGTTATTGGTTTAGTTAGGTTGATTTCTAAAGAATTCCTACTGAAGTTTCGCCATCAACACGGTAGTGGCTCGGTGCTGGCCACTACCGTGACTTATCCCTGCTCCGCCATATTTGTAGAGGACAAGTGCGAAGTCAGTGGCTTCACTTTCGAGTCTTTGGTAAATGATGGAAACGTACTGGCTGTAAGTCAGCGGAATTTCTTATCAACGTGAAGAAAATCTTATGTTTTTCCTAAAGCTACGCAGTTGTCTACACTGTACACATTTATGTTTATTTATTGTATGTTTTATGTTGTTTTACTGTTGGCGTAACTCTCTGTATAAAAGCGTTGTAAAACCATTAAATTCATGACTACAGCAATTGTTAGTGAGTCTAAATTCAATTATTTTGAATCCTAACCTGCAAATTGAATTCAAACTATTCAGTAATTTGCAAACAAATTTTTAAATAATTAGGTTATGCAATTTTTTTCCTTTTCATTTCGTAAAACTTGTATAGAAATGAGGAAATGTATGTAGTGACGCCTAAATCATTCAAGTAAGCAATTTTAGAATTAGGCCTAGACCTAATGATTGCACAATAAACAGAAACAACACGACAAAGGTACTTTTTTTGTTTATAGTGGTACACATTCTGTCAAATTTTGCTAAACAAGTCTATGCTTCTCATTAACGTTAAATTACAACAGCGAGATTTTAACACTTTTATAGCATTTTATACTATTTCATATGTTATTATTTTTATGTTTAAATGAAACAAAATGTTTATTTTTAAAGGCTTTTACTCACCCATTTACCTCACCTATTCTCACACAGCAAATGACACCGACCAGTTGAACTTTCAAGTGTCCAAAACTGCCTTGATGCCAGAACATGCAACACTTGAGAAATACGGCTAATCTGGATAAATGTAAGTTTACTCACATTGTCAATAAATATTATGCTGCTTTCAACATCCTTAGAAACATGCCCAGCACAGATCCATGGACATTTGACCACTGGAGCACATACTCCAAAGTATGCCTCTTGAACGAAAAGTATATTTTATAACTCTTAGACCAATAGTCTCCATTGATCCAGTGTGGCCATGAAGTAATCTGTGAAAAAATAACAATTTAGACAATGTACAAAGAGCTAATAAGGTTGGTAAACTAAGTCCTAAACTCGCTTCCACTTCACATAGCTCCACGGAAACTTCCACACCATCCACGAAAGAAATTTCCCTTGGATGTCCTCGAACGCTGCAACTTTGCACACCCAGTCCCTATTGCAAATACCAGTAATAATAATCCTTCATTGCCATCAAACTTAACAGCTTAACAAAGTCATAATTACAGTTATATATTGCAAGTCATTCTGTACATAAGTTAATCTAACATAAAATAAATACATAATATATTAAACTATTTAATTGGTTAGCAAAATATCTTTTAAATATTGGTAAATGTGGGAAACTAACTTTTTACAATGTTTATCTTTTGTTTCGATTACCCTCCAGGTTACCCAGGAGAAGGGGTCCTCAGTACATTTTCTCTGTTATCTGTGGTAAACATGAGCTAATGTATGTATAGTACTTAAAATTGAACTGAATAAAAACTAAAAAAATCGTCAATTGAATAAAATGGGTTTCTGAGTAGTCAGCAATACAATTCTTTGAACAAAGCCTTGGGTTAATATTTTTGAACTAAAACGACAAGTTTATTATATATTTTGATGCTTATTAAAGTGCTAAAATCAAGGTGGCTTCAAACCAATTACTTGTAGAGCTAAACAAGCGTGCTTGTCATTAAAATACCTGGCTATCCACGTAACGAAACTCAAGTTCCTCCTATCTTTTGATAATACTGTGTACAGCTTGCATGTTTAGAAAGGAGAATATTTACTCGGTAGTCAGTATTCTAAATGGACGTCCAATAGTATAGATAGCACGGTGTATTTTGATTCTACACCCTCTAATTTCATAAAAGAGGATAGACGATTATATTTACGTGTGAACGAGACTACCTTTGTTTTTCTGAGGTTTAGTGGCATTTGTTTGTCTCTAGACCACCTCACAGACAAATCATTGCAAGATTTAAGACTCAGATGGTCCCTTTATTAGAGACCTGTAGATATATTTTAATATTCTCAGCATAGTGTTGGTCTTCACAGTTTAGTACATATGCTATGTCGTTAGTAAATAACAAGAAAAACAAATGTCTCCAAAGAGAACCTTGTGGTAGTCCTTTAACTGGAAACGAAGTTCTCCAAACGCTCACTACCAACTCGCATTTTATATGTGATACCAAAAGGTAAGATTTTATAAACTGTATGAGGCCCGGGGAAAATCTAAAGCTTCTTTAAAAATACAATTTGATGAAATTTGTCAAAGGTCAGTTTGAGAATTGAGATAAATGGTATCAATCTATGTTCGACGCTCAACCGTAGAATCATTGAATGCACGAAACAAGGACATATTAGTAATAGTTGAACGATCTTTCATGAAACCGTGCTGATGAGGAGAGATACAAGACACGACTGTGTCATTCATTTATACTTACTTTATACTTTCATTATAATTACTTCTGTTGGCACGACTGTGATAGTGGCGAGCCTTCTTCCCAACAGATCTCTCTTTATGTGTTACATCACATTACTTATAACAACTTCTGTATTCTTTATTACCAAGACTACCATCCAAACTCTTTTACCCTTTCTCTAAGACATAAATACAATCATTATTAGTCTGATATCTAAGTTATATTTTCGAACATGACACATGTTCACTTACCACTCACACGTAATTGTCCTTTTACTAACACAAGTGCTTGCTCATACAATCAATTAACGTTGGCATTAAACACTCATGCAACAGAATTGTTGTGACTTCTTAGTTAAGGAGTTTAGTTGTCAACGTTGAATGGTTGTCATCAATTGTGTGCCTAATGACATATTCGAATGTAGTCTTGTTACAAAATAGATACAATCACGTTCTTGTAACCTTCACTTCGAATGGATATATTCTAGACATTACAACTCACCCAGCTACTCAATATATACATTCGTTCATTTACAAATCACCCAGGTTCTGAATACATAAATTGAGAATATATCCGATCGGTATCTGGGTGATTTGTGATGACTCAAATGTATCTATTCACAGTGAAAGTTGTAAGAACGTCATTGTTTCAATTAGATACCTGAATGAGTTGTGATGTCTCGAATATATCCAATCGGCACATGGGTGAGTTGTGATTACTCGAATGTATCAATTCGAATGCAAAGTGAGCTATAATGTCTCGAATAAATCTATTCACCGTGAAAGTAGTAAGAACTTGATTGTATCATTTCTAAAGTGAGTGAGTTGTATTGTCACGAATGTATCCATTCGGTAGCAGTATGAGTTTTAATGTCTCGAATATATCCATTCGGTACCTTAGTGAGTTGTGATGACTCGAATGTTTTCATTCCGTAGCAAGATGAGTTGTAATGTCTCGAATATATCCATTCGGTATCTGAGTAAGTTGTTATGACTCGATGTATCAATCCGGTAGCTGGGTGCGTTTTAATGTCACGAATACATTCATTCGTTACCTGGGTGACTTTTGATGACTCGAATTATCCATTCGGTAGCAGGTTGAGTTGTAATGTCACAAATAAAGGCCTATCCGTTCGGTACCTGCGTAATTGTATGATAAGTAAGTAAGTACGAATGTATCTTTTCGGTAGAAGAGTGAGTTATAATGTCTCGAGTAAATCCATTCACCGTGAAAGTCATAAGAACGATTCAATATAGAGCGAATTCAATTCAATACAGGCCCTAGTCTGGAATGTATCCATTTGGTAGCAGTTTGAGTTGTAATGTTTCGAATGTATCCATTCGATACGCTGATGTAATGTAAATAAATATTATCTATTCTCTAATTGGTTAAATTATTTATTTAATGATAATTTTTCTATTTCTTCAACATTAAAAGTATAAATACCTCCTTTTCTAAATACTTAATGGTACTTTTTACTCTTAGGGGATCTTTTTTCTAGACGGATAGTAGTATATAGTAGGTCTAGACGGATAGTAGGTCTCTGTACGTGTTTACGACAATCGCTGACTGAACAGAAATGTGTTCAAACTGACACCAATGGGTTCATAACTAACACTTACTGTCAATTAAACATACCGGCAACTACAATTAGTACACAATTGTTACTGGCAACTAAAATAGTACCACCATTGTTACCGGCAACTACAATAGTACACCATTGTTACTGGCAGCTAAAATAGTACACCATTGTTACTGGCAACTACAATAGTACACCATTGATACCGGCAACTACAATAGTACACCATTGTTACCGGCAACTGCAATAGTACACCAATGTTACTGGCAACTACAATAGTACACCATTGTTACCGGCAACTACAATAGTACACCATTGTTACTGGCAACTACAATAGTACACCATTGTTACCGGCAACTACAATAGTACACCATTGTTACTGGCAACTACAATAGTACACCATTGTTACTGGCAACTACAATAGTACACCATTGTTACTGGCAACTACAATAGTACACCACTGTTACTGGCAACTACAATAGTACACCATTGTTACTGGAAGCTACAATAGTACACCATTGTTACTGGCAACTACAATAGTACACCACTGTTACTGGCAACTACAATAGTACACCACTGTTACTGGCAACTACAATAGTACACCATTGTTACCGGCAACTACAATAGTACACCATTGTTACCGGCAACTACAATAGTACACCATTGTTACTGGCAACTACAATAGTACACCATTGTTACCGGCAACTACAATAGTACACCATTGTTACTGGCAACTACAATAGTACACCATTGTTACTGGCTACTACAATAGTACACCACTGTTACTGGCAACTACAATAGTACACCACTGTTACTGGCAACTACAATAGTACACCATTGTTACTGGCAACTACAATAGTACACCATTGATACCGGCAACTACAATAGTACACCATTGATACCGGCAACTACAATAGTACACCATTGTTACTGGCAACTACAAAAGTACACCATTGTTACTGGCAACTACAATAGTACACCATTGTTACTGGCAACTACAATAGTACACCATTGTTACTGGCAACTACAATAGTACACCATTGATACCGGCAACTACAATAGTACACCATTGATACCGGCAACTACAATAGTACACCATTGTTACTGGCAACTACAATAGTACACCATTGATACCGGCAACTACAATAGTACACCATTGATACCGGCAACTACAATAGTACACCATTGTTACTGGCAACTACAAAAGTACACCATTGTTACTGGCAACTACAATAGTACACCATTGTTACTGGCAACTACAATAGTACACCATTGATACCGGCAACTACAATAGTACACCATTGATACCGGCAACTACAATAGTACACCATTGTTACTGGCAACTAAAATAGTACACCATTGATACCGGCAACTACAATAGTACACCATTGTTACTGGCAACTACAATAGTACACCATTGATACCGGCAACTACAATAGTACACCATTGATACCGGCAACTACAATAGTACACCATTGTTAGTAAGGCCACGCCTAGATTATATGCCATTGTTAAACTAAGTTAACTGGACATTTTGTACAAACGATATATTTTTTTTGGTCACTTCCCATAAAAGCAATAGTTTTGGTTTAAAGATATTTCAGCTTCTATTTCAGAGTATAATATGTTTTTATTTTTTAGCATCAACAAAATCCGAACTCCAAGGTTTTGTAAGTTGAGAAGAGAATAGTTGACAAATATATAGTGGTAAAGAGAAATATTCCAAACGAATTTGTCCTTTCAAACATCACAAATGGCGATAATATAATGAAACACAGAATGCTGCCCTCTTACATAATATGCAGCTCTCGTTAGATGCTCTTCTATGCGACCGACGTCCCTAGACAGTTTATTGTTGTCAGTCCTCGCCTGCCTAGAGCAAGTAAGTCAACAATCAGTATTCCAAGTTCCCTAAAGACATTTTGCACGTTCATCTACAGTTTTATTACGGCATGGGTTGATTATACAGTATATACATTATTCCAAATAGACATATATCAACAAGTATGTTGAATAATACAGTAATCAATTTTAATAAAAATACCGAAATAATTTACTCGATTACGTGAATATAAATGGCTGTTAGTTTAGTCGGAATTCAATTGAAGAATTTTATAAGAAATTTAGTTATTTGCGTAGTTAAAAATATGTTCTTATGAGACAAAAGTACAAAGCCGTCAAATTAAATTTTCTTGCGAGTCCTTCGATTGGAACTCGAGACCCTTGGATTGAAGTCTGGAGTGCTAATAATTACTAGGATAGCTAATGACACAAGGCTCATTATGACAAGGGAATATGACCATATAACACTCTGATTATTTGCAATAGCGTAACATTTTTTTTATTTATTTAAAATCTAAATGGTTTAAATATGAAAAATATAGAATATAAAATTCAACACTCGTCGTAATTTTAATAATTTTATCTATATGATTTTAAACTAATAAATTAGTATTGGTTACAATCAAACTGATAGAAAATAAATGAGATTCCATTAAATACTTACGAAATTAAATTATTATGGATATAAAATAAAAACGAAAATTCGATAGTATATTAACTATTAAATCAAGTAGGAGTGAAAAATGGCCACTACACAATCAAAAAGTCAGAAAAATGTTAAATACTATACCAAATTACATATGAACTCACAAAACTACAAATATCTAAAGTACACAAGTTTGCTAGAAGAAGATGGAAACAAAATTATTAATTTTAAAATACAAAAATTACAAATATACAAAAGTCAGTTCGTAAAAGTAACAAGAGATTATAAATTATTAAGTTAAATAATAATTTACAAAAATATACAGCTTTTATATTAATAAACAACATTCCAAATATAAAAACAAAGAGAGGAGAATCATAAAAATATATAAGTAAATCTAGTGTAAATATACATAAATAAAGTGTAATTTACAAAATCATGAAGTTAAAATTTACAAAAATATACAATTCAGTTAGAAATTTCAATAAATAAGATTCAAAATGTAAAAATTTAAAAGAAAAATTACGATAAAAATAAGTCAATCAGAAAATGTAATAAAATAATTATGAATTATTAAGTTAAGTTCAAACATACTACTGTATTTCAAATGATGTTTAGCAAAATACATATAAGTTAAATAAAATTTCAATGTCTACTTGGCAATTTTTAAGTTATTCAAGATTCTTTTCAATTATTTTACTAAATAATTACGGTTGTTTTCTTTCATCAAGGCGAATCGTGATTTTGTACACCATTAATGCCAATGTATGTGTCCAGCTGAGCCTATTTGATGGATTCAACGAAGATACAAATGTTCGGATCTGGAGACGAACATGATCTTGAACTTATTGTGAAAGCTTTCAGATGAGTTCACAAATCCGAGAAATCTAGAGCCCAAATGTATGGAGGAAAATTAGCATTACTATCACTGACTTATAGTTTGTTTACATCCTGCCGCCCAGTCTAGGTTTCCCGGGATGGTAGTGGCGCAGTCCCGGTGCATTCCTGGGTGGACCTTTTTGGACTCTGTCATTAGGGCTGGATTTGCGGCGCAGTCCCGGTGCACCCTTCGAAATTATATATCTTTACTGGATATATTTTATTGTATATGTGTTTGTAAGGATAACAAAAAAACCATCAATATTTGAAGATCTTTCAGCAGCCTATGATACAGTCAATAGGTGTGTGTCAGACATTAGATCTGATTGTCCTTGACTATTGGGATTTCGATTTATGAATTTCAATCTTGCCTGGGTCACAGAGAAAAATCTTTTAGGTAATGTATCAACGGACTGACTCAAGGTTCTGTTCTTGCTCCTCTTTTATTCATTGTACATACCACCGACATTTTCACCACGTAATCAAGAATGTTTAAATATGCAGACAATATTGTTAGTTGAACATCCATTGTTATGGTTTTAGACGCTAATACAATAAGCATCCACTGTACATTTTTAGTTTAGATCAGTCTATTTGTTCAACTTCAGAAAACAATAAGCTAAAATTAGAAACAGAATTAATATTGTGCATTTACTGACTGGATCATCTTGGGAAACCAACACACAAGTCCTGCGTCTACGTATCTGCACAGTTTACTCTACTACTTAATAGTGTGTTCCCGTGTGGATCAATAGTGCGCATATGTAAGGGGTCGATGCCCATCGAGGACTATCATCAGTTCCCTCATTGAAGCCCCTCCTCCATGGTTTCCACCACTATGCAACATAGCTCCTTCTGAAAAAAAGAAAAAAAACTACATTTACATAGAGAGTTTTAAGACATATCAACATATCATCAATTCATTCCGAATATCCCCATTTCCCAAGATAGCCCACAACGTGACTTAAATCTATAGCCTCTTTCAGAATTGTTCTGCAGTTAATTTCAATTAAATCTTCGCTAGGTAGGCTGGTGGGCGTAAAATTGGAAATTGATTGATAAACAAGTGTCTGGGGATCAGACCGTATGCCTGCAACAAGTGTAATGAAGAAAGGCATTTCCCGTGATGAGTCTACTTTGTACATTTGTGGGAAGATGAAATAATCTTTCATACATTCAGGGCAACTCTGTGTACAAAATTTACTATATACATAGTTGTAACTACTGGAAATATAAATGGGGAGGGATCAGTCAAGTGACTGTGGAGCTGAACTTGAAAATATAACTGGATTGTTAATGATTGCCCATTGCGCTTGGTTTACCTGGTCTTAACTTAATTGGAGAAGCAGATATTAAATGTTGAATGTTTGTGTAACTTGGACGGCTATGTGAGAAGAGATCAATATTTTACTTTTTTATCTGGTTTTTGAATTTATAATTCAAGTGTTCATTTTTCTTCTAATTTTTCAATTCGTTTATCTATACATTTCTGTCACTAATCGAATACGAAAGAACAGTTTTCGATTAATTTTTTCTTTATCTTTAAATTCTCTATGTGTTATGAAGAGTTGTTTGCTGTACTTGTTTAAGAAGTCAACTTTATAAAACTCCTAGAATCCACCTTAAAATTCCATCCCCGTGGTCTCCAAATTTACAATGTTATTTATTTTTATAGGCAATTTTTTGTTTTCATGAAGTTATTTATTTATTAATATTGTTATATTCTTAGTTGTTCGGCAATTTTGCTGTCATATCTTTATCCCTCAGCAAGCACTGGTGACCTATGTAGGCCAGTGGGGCGATTGCAATGGCTGGTTGAATGGGAGGCCATGTAGGGCAGTAGACAGCTGCCGCCGGTTGGGAAACAACCTATAGTACCTCACTGTCGCAATGCACACTGCGTTGTTCAAGTAAGTATTTTCTTGTTACAAACTTAATGTAACAAGTTTGTACATTAGTAGTGAGTTGTACAAAAAGTCATACAGTAGTGATTCTGTATGATAATTGAGGAGGGTGCAGTTAATATAGAGAAAGAATACGACTGTAACAATTTATCTTAAATGGCTCTTTGATAACAAATATTATTCGAAGACTATGTCTCAAAAAAAAACTCTTAAATAACTCTAAAAGTTTACCAGTAACGCTCACAGATTTTTTTATAATTTGTTTAAAATGTGTATTTATTTCAAAATTGTGTAAGCTGAAGACAATTCTGTGGAGGAAGATATATTATACTTGTCGTTTTTCTACCAGACCCACGGAGAAAAGAAAGGTCGCTTTCATATGGCCACGGTGAACACATAAGTGGCCGTTATATAGAGATTACAACTAATGTACAACCCTATATTCTGTGGTACAACTTAACACATCTGTACTACGTTTATCCTAGAGGATTTGGGAGGAATAAGGAAGTGATTGACATAGAGCTGGCCCCATGACTAACTATGACATCAAGGAAGTGATTGACATAGAGCTGGCCCCATGACTAACTCTGACATCAAGGAAGTGATTGACATAGAGCTGGCCCCATGACTGACTCTGACATCAAGGAAGTGATTGACATAGAGCTGGCCCCATGACTAACTCTGACATCAAGGAAGTGATTGACATAGAGCTGGCCCCATGACTAACTCTGACATCAAGGAAGTGATTGACATAGAGCTGGCCCCATGACTAACTCTGACATCAAGGAAGTGATTGACATAGAGCTGGCCCCATGACTGACTCTGGCATCAAGGAAGTGATTGACATAGAGCTAGCCCCATGACTAACTCTGACATCAAATGGCATACTGAATAAGGAAGTGATTGACATAGAGCTGACCCCATGACTAACTCTGACATCAAATGGCAAACTGAATAAGGAAGTGATTGACATAGAGCTGGCCCCAAGACTAACTCTGACATCAAATGGCAAACTGAATAAGGAAGTGATTGACATAGAGCTGGCCCCAAGACTAACTCTGACATCAAATGGCTAACTGAATAAGGAAGTGATTGACATAGAGCTGGCCCCAAGACTAACTCTGACATCAAATGGCAAACTGAATAAGGAAGTGATTGACATAGAGCTGACCCCATGACTAACTCTGACATCAAATGGCAAACTGAAGAAATTACTACTCCATACACATTTAACCCAATATTGTGAGTAAAAATTAATCAAACATCTGTTTAATATTCTCTGTGCCAGAAAATAAAAGTGTGTTTAAGAATATTTTGTTGAATAAATTGCTGTTTATATAAATACATAGCAAAATACAGTTTCGTAGCAAAATGTTATTCGTGCTACTAACATCGTTCGGTTAAAAAAATTGTATTTATTAATCGAAGAAGGCCTCCTGCTAGGAGAGCTTAGGTATATGGATAGTTCAAAAGCTAAAAAAAATAAATAAGACAAAGTTACAGATCTATTTTGGTACAGTGAGGGACATTACTTTGATATATAGCTGCTAGAAAGGTATCATGCATGATATAGAAATAAATTAAGGTCCTATATATGAAATGAATAAAATCAAAACGTATACAAAAATTACAAATACATTAAAATATTAACAAAACTAACCATCCCCACACGTAAAATGCACATAAAAAGTCCTACAGAGAGAAAATAGTGTTACGGTCCTATAGAGGGTCCAAAGTAATAAAGGTCCTACTCCTTGGCTACTAAACGTTACTAATAGTGTTACGGTCCTATAGAGGGTCCAAAGTAATAAGGGTCCTACTCCGTGGTTACTAAACGTTACTAATAGTGTTACGGTCCTACAGAGGGTCCAAAGTAATAAGGGTCCTACTCCGTGGCTACTAAACGTTACTAATAGTGTTACGGTCCTATAGAGGGTCCAAAGTAATAAGGGTCCTACTCCGTGGCTACTAAACGTTACTAATAGTGTTACGGTCCTATATAGGTTCCAAAGTAATAAGGGTCCTACTCCTTGGGTACTAAACGTTACTAATAGTGTTACGGTCCTACAGAGGGTCCAAAGTAATAAGGGTCCTACTCCGTGGTTAGTAAACGTTACTAATAGTGTTACGGTCCTACAGAGGGTCCAAAGTAATAAGGGTCCTACTCCTTGGGTACTAAACGTTACTAATAGTGTTACGGTCCTAGAGAGGGTCCAAAGTAATAAGGGTCCTACTCCTTGGGTACTAAACGTTACTAATAGTGTTACGGTCCTACAGAGGGTCCAAAGTAATAAGGGTCCTACTCCTTGGGTACTAAACGTTACTAATAGTGTTACGGTCCTAGAGAGGGTCCAAAGTAATAAGGGTCCTACTCCTTGGGTACTAAACGTTACTAATAGCGGTCCTTCAGAGGGTCCAAAGTAATAAGGGTCCTACTCCTTGGGTACTAAACGTTACTAATAGTGTTACGGTCCTAGAGAGGGTCCAAAGTAATAAGGGTCCTACTCCTTGGGTACTAAACGTTACTAATAGTGTTACGGTCCTAGAGAGGGTCCAAAGTAATAAGGGTCCTACTCCTTGGGTACTAAACGTTACTAATAGTGTTACGGTCCTACAGAGGGTCCAAAGTATTAAGGGTCCTACTCCTTGGGTACTAAACTTTACTAATAGTGTTACGGTCCTATAGAGGGTCCAAAGTAATAAGGGTCCTACTCCTTGGCTACTAAACGTTACTCCTACGGTTACTGGTTAACTATATTACTCATTACGAGATATTTACAAACATTAATGTCACTTAATACAGAAGAGTATATCTTCGTTCAGTGTTTGCCACTGTTCATCAACAGGCCACTGACACTGACTGACTATATAGTTGACACTGTAGAGCAAGGCGCCACTGCAATCTAGAAGTTTCCGCAGGCGTGATCTGGGTAGGTCTCGACCACCATTCTACCTCCACTCTGGGCGAATCTTTCATCTTACACCAACCGTAGGCTCCTGGTTTGTCCCAGAAACCGTAGATCCTGCAGAAATAGGGGAAGTACTCTCAATTGGGGATGAGGTATGTAGCAGTAACACAGGCTAGTTCGAAGGAAATGTTATTTACTTAAATAATAGTTGTGTGCCTATAGAGGGTTAGGAATACATAAATATTCAAGGGAAATATGAGTTTGTCAAATAAAACGTAAGTACCAATAGAGGAATTAAAATAATCACTATAATAATTGCTTTATTTGATGAAAATATTACAACAGTGAGCGTATAAGTTACACGAAGTAATAAATAAAATTTTTACAACTATAATTGTATAATAATAATAATAACGCAGTCTAATGATTCTGTTTACACATACGTTAAACTTTGATAGGTCAGTAAACTGTAATAATAAAAGCACATTTTGATCAAATAGAATAATTTATTATCAGGAACATGATTTTTATTATTAGAATACGAAAATGACATATTCCAATACAATGATATGATAAAATAATTCTACCGACGATACTTTCCATCATTGATGCACAATTATAACCTAAAAGAAATCTATATAACATTTTAATAAAATTAAATAACAATAGCCTTCTATAGTGAAAATGTTACTGAGGAAAACTGTAAAAATTAATGATTTGATAACCAAATTATGTAGGGCCTATTCTGTTACCGAGAATATTTTTTTAGTAGGTTAACATTAATTTTAATTGTTATCAAAATGAAGTAAGCCTATAGGGCCTTGGCTTTTCTCGTGAATTTAATAACAATATAATAATGATGATAATGACAAAAATGCAATATTTTAAGAAAATATTCATAACTTTTATGGCTATCATAAATTATACAAAATACTAATTTTTATATTAAGGATGACTTAATATTTCAAGAATAATGTATATTTTTCTCTTAACTTAGTCTGCAGAGACTGTCGGCCATGTTGGTTTTAATCCCATAAGAACAATGTTATTTTCGAACTGGACATACACAGTTGTTATTTTTAAACGGATTTTTTCCAAACAAATTGCATTTGATCAAGAATTAAATTGCGCGATACAAAACTGATGTACAAATATCGATAGTTTTCAAGTTTAAAATCCCAAGTACGTAAGAATCAAAATTAAATTAGTTTTATATAAAAAATACAAAAATATCTAATTTGAAGTTTTTATTTTCACTTATTTTTCAAAACTAGGGGTATGTATTCTAAATATCAAAAACAAACCCAATGCGTGTAGTATGATAACGTTTAAAATGACACCTCATACACAACTTTTAGTCAATGAATAACGAAAAATATGGATTCACAAATAACATTGTTTTTTTCTGATTAAAACTAACATGGCCGACAGCGTCTGCAGACAACTTTACAAAAGACTGACTCACACAGAGCTTTGTTACATAATAGGCTTATGTTAATAGTAAGCCTGCTACGTTTGGTAGGGGTCCTTGCACTCTGTTCTGCCTACCACAGAGCAAGTAATACAAATAATTGTACTATAACAAATAAGATACATAGCTAAACATTAGCAGTTCTCAATGTTGCATTTTATTTGAATTTTGAGAGCTTATTTTTCATGGCTATGTTAATTTTGTTATTACTATAATATTTTTTTTATTTCATCGTCTTTATACAGTGTTTGTTAACTTGTTCGGTTGTTTTTAGTTCAAGTTTTTTTTTTTTTTTTCTAGTAGCCAAGTCCTACTGGCAAAATACCACATTATTTGAAACTAAATTAAATTGTCATATTTGTAAGTGTTATCCTTATCCCAAAGGTATGTTTCCAAAATCTAACAAGATATCCACCTCCATTGTCTTCAAGTGATCTCTATGTAGTGTAATTGAATCACACGCTGAACTACGCCATTCCACTGATGACGATATGTATTATAAAGTGTACTTTTAAAACACATCATTCAGCAACATTTTGGAATTAAGTGCCCAAGTCTAATTCAGCTGTTGAGGGTTATAGCTAAACCCGGTCTTGCTTTGCTATGGCTTAGTCTGGTATGGAAACAGAGCTTCAGTATGACCCGATAAATGAGAAACGACCTCAGCATAAAAAGCAAGCATGATTTAAGAAATCTAATTCCTCCCTTCCATGTGACCCTAACATTAATTATGATTCAGACAACCAAAAGGGTTGAAATAGGTCAAATAAGTATGTCCTGTATAGGCTATATTGTGCTCTTTTTGACACGTAGGTAATTGTATAGAAAAAAATATAGAAAAAGTGTAATTAACTTTTGACCTTTAATGCATCAGTAGCATAATGTCAAACTTATAAAATAAACATGTTTATTTATTTACAAAAAACTGTTATTAATTTACTAAAATCAACCCAATGTTCTCCTCATGGAACAAACTTTTAGGGGTGGTTTCCTACCCCTTAAGTTTCACCAAGATAAAAATACTTCAATTTCCTATTTGCCTAGAACAAACATTTGCCCAAATTTCAGCTCTGTACGATTACGGGAAGTGAGAGAATTAGTGATGAGTGAGTGAGGGCTTTCTCTTCTATTAGTAGGCCTAGAGATCACTGAATAGTTTTATCAGATTATTTGGATTGAACAAAATGAAGGTATAATAATTAATATGTCTTACATTACATTATAAATTATAACGTATTTACTTAAAGTGAAATCATCTTTAACTCTCTCAGGTTATTTTAAATTTGTAACAACACTCTTCAAATATCGGTCGATATACATATATCGATAGTTTTCAAGGTCTAAATTCTAAGTGCGTAAAAATCTTTCTTTTATATGTATATATTTAATACCCAATTCGCACGACCTTTTTTTATATTTATCAAATTTCCAGTCTCAAAAACTAACTTTCTTTTTATCTTTTTTTAGAAGAATTTTGCCTAACAACATTTTTTGTAAAGATATGTTAGATATTTAGGCTACGTTAAGATAAATCAGAAAGATTGATAGACATTGTAAAGGAAAACGAACTTAGGGAAGTTGAATCAATTCAATAGACTGTTTTGATCTCATGTATAAAGAGTTGCTTCATTGACATTTCATATAGGTTTCGGGGCAAATGACCCGGAAAAGGCCTAAAAACCTCAGAGCACAGAATAAGAATTCTTATTCTGTGCTCTATGCTAAAGACCCACAAGGAAAGAGAGCTATGGAACTGGTCCTAACTTGTTGAAGATATACAGTTTATGTAACCCTACAGCAGGATCATTTGATTACTTATCAAATAATTTGCCTGCCCCTATAAAATGTATCCTTTCTGCTTGTGGTTGTCTCATAATCCAAAAGAAATGTTGTATGACCAATAACGCAACCCTTTATTAGTTGTTATTACGATCAATAACTTGCCTAACTAATAATAGGCCTATTATAAACCTTTCAGTCAACATGTCGGGTTGAACAATGGGACCTATGTTAAATTTGTTACTCGTTAAAATTCACAATGTCACAATAATGAATTTCCCTATTCTTAGAAAGTATAACATAGTATCTCTTCTTTCACTCTTGGGCCAGCTATATGTTGTAGCCTATAACTAAATGTAACCTATGAAAGGTAGTATTTTTTCTGGGGGAGGGGTTTGAAATGGACCTGTTGTATTATAAAAAATGCAAATTATTGATAAATATGATTGTCATGATTTGTTTAGACTCTGGAGTGTCCAGTAGCATGATTGCGTAGAAATTATGTTTTTAATTTTAAATGAGTTAATTTACCCCTTTTCTATGACATAAGCGGAAATCCGCTCATCTGAAATTTGTCTGTTAGTCTTTGTTTGGTTCGCTTCCTTCCAGAGTTAATTGTGTTCGGATTTCTCAAAAATACCATTAAACCTATATCATGATACATTGCTTTTCCTGTTTACAGACTACCCTTACTAAGGTTACAGGAAACTTTGATCGGTCCTCTCTCTATCTTGGAAGCATAGTTTGAGTGTCCGATTTTGCAATTATTCGTATCAGAGGCGTTGGATACATAGTCATGTGTAAAAGGTCTTCAAGAGAACCCTCGAAAGGATCAGCATGAATAGTGTGATCCTGCCAGTAGTGTGGGATTGATAAGTACTACAGTTCATAAATGTTCATGTATCCTAAACATTACCAACCAATTTCAAGGCAAAGCACACTAGCTAATGTGCCTTTCATATAACACAGATAGCAATTGTTTAAATTAGAATGTATTCAGTAAAGAAACAAAATAGTATGTGAAATAATCTCAATTGTGTTACTTCACGAGCTTTTAGTGATCAAAAGGTCTTGAACTTTTGTACTTTGGGTCATTCAGGATCACTGCAGGTGTTCTTCTGAAGGCTTGAACTTGGCTGTTCCTCGAGTAATCTTCTCGGAGTAATACAGTGTATACTCCGAGCCATACGTAGTAGTTTCTTGACTGCAGCGATTCCACGGTGACAGAGAGGATTAGAGAAGACCCACAGTGCCTTGTTCTGTAATATCTGTAGCTTCCTGACGGTACTGTTTCAGAGAGCAAGCCAAGCTGAGATTCTCACCACCATGATGTAGAGCAGGGTTTTCACCTTGGTCGCGAGAGAGGAACATCGCCTCAGGGTAGGTGTGAGGAATGCACGAAGAGCGTTGACCTCGTTAGTGTTGGCCTTGACTGGGTCTTCCAAGTTGAGTGTATATGCCGAAATTAACTTGGAGCGATTTCCACTTGATAGACTATCCTTCTAGCGTGACCGAAGTAGTTCTGTCTCACGACCGTCCTTGTCCCTGGTGGAAGCAGATTTACGCTCCATCAACTATTTGTAGGGTGATTAGTGGTCGGGTGTTTAAAAAAGTGTTCTTTTTCCGTCTTTTATGATTTCAAACAAACTGTGAACACTCTCGCTGGAAGTACACAGAAGACTATGACAACAGCTTGATTGGCACTGAATTGGCGAAAAATGCATGTATACGATAAAACACTACTGTAATGGAAACATAAAATTCATGCTTAATATCGCATATTCATCGGCCTCAGTGACATTCATATGAGGTATGAAATGTTGAAAATGGTATGAAATGTTTGGTATAGCTTATAAGCCTACCAATAATGTGAATTACAAAAACAATAATAGGCTACTAACCTGTCTAACAGTTCAAATGTAAGTTTTTATTTGTTTATATAGGTTTATAGTTTATATTAAAATAAATATTTGTAAGGTTTTTATAGTTTATACTATGATACTGTGTTTACTTTACTGTGATATTTTTTGAATAAATGTGAGTGAGAATGTAACTTATGTTTGACGATCGGCGTATCAACCCTTTTAGTGCCAGAGGAATTTTGAAAGTGTTTCTTTGCCCATGCCAAAGGGTTTCTATCAATTTTTGCAATGTGTCAATAAATAATTCGTATCTGTGTTATTTACTAACAAAATTAATAGTTTAGATACCTAATTGTACATAAATGATTAGTTTATTAAAATAACATATTTGATCTATCTATGCTATATTTAAAAATAAAATGACTTGATAAAAAAGTATGTAGTCTATTTTTTTCCTTTGTGCATCCTCATGACTAAGATAATATAAGTGGGCTCTATTTAATCAATTTACTGTGAAGTCAATTTTGAATTTAGTAATTACCATTAGGTTAAAATTTAAAAATATTTTGTTCATAAATTAAAGAGTTATGGCAATGTTGTTCAAAACAGCTGTTTTCTGATAATTTTTTAACATTTTTTACCAAAAATCGCTTAACATTATACAAACGTATAGACCTACTATAATAATTGGTGTTTAGGCTATGTGAAAGTATATGTTGATAAAAAAGAATATAATTCTATATCAATAAAAACTTTTATTGATTTAGAATTGTTTTTATTGATTTATTCTAAATCAAGAAAAAAATAATACTTTGCTGTGTGAAATTACTATACAATATTGTATTTTTAAACAATTAATCTATATTGATAGAATAGTTAGGGACTAAATATACGTTTTGACAAAGAGGCATATTGAATTGAAAAAAAAAACACACAATTAATTATGTATATAAAAACCCCATATGCGTGAAAGCCTTTTTTTGTAATTCTTGTTCTATTGTGAAAATCTGGTGAATAAAAATAAAAGTACCCGAAACCACATACCTTGGATTAAATGGTATTTAATGAAATAGGTAAGCTGAATGGGAGATCATACATGATTTGTTCATCAATATATATATATATAATTCAAATAACATTAGCCTACTTTAAACTTATCACCTGTGTAGGCGTCAGCTGCTAAGTTAAACTCTTGCTGAGTTGCTAAGACTCATTTATTCCGTAATGTAAGGCTAGATATTAATTAAAGGTCTCAGTAGCCGAGCCCGGAGGGCGAGAGTCACAGCCGCCATTTTACGGTGGATGGGTGGGGCGCGCTGGGGTTAACGTTTTACGGTGAGGGCTCGCTCCCTCTTTGGACCCCTCCCCTAACCGACTCCTGTTGGCTCACCGTAATTAGCACTCCAACTGATCGTGTTGAGAAGATAGCCTTCGGTTTGCGTGTAGAAATTGCAAATTACAGACGTATGTCCGTTGGAATAATGAGCGCCAAATGTTGCAGGTTCAGCACAGATGTCGCACAGACGAAGTCCGACCGCTTAAATAATGGATGGGTTATATATATGTTGAATCGTCTGTAAGATTAAATCTTCCTGGTTTTCAAAATAGACAAGATAACTGAAACCCAGCTGGTACGCATTTAACAACCCCAACGGCCAGTTGTTGCAATATTGCAGTTGTGCGGTGTTATTGTTTGAAAATAACACACATTTAGCGCACTATTGTATGCAACCTCTGTTTCCTTCTTCTCTGTGACAGAACACATACAAACAGTGCTCAAGTTTTTAGAAAATATTTTATTTACAGAAGGGCACTTTATAGTTAGGCCTATAATTCATTTCAAATAAATAAAAAGAAATTATTTGATACAAAATTATTTATTTACAATTTTGATGAAATAAATTATTTTTCTAAAAACAACTCATAAAGGATAGGCCATGAGCATTTAAATTCTAAATGAGAGGTCTACTAGTAAAAACAATAATACAAAATTGACGAAAGTAATCACAAATTTTGTGAGATAATAAAAGTCACTAAATACTTGGTTATCATTTTACAACTATGGGAAAACAACTATCACAACTTGTCAGGACAGTTTGAAGTGCCACTGGAGTTGAAATTAAAAAAAAAATTTACAATTCCTAACGGCTTTTTGTGACGTAAACCCTACGATAAATTTTAGAAGTAGACTACGACTTCATTCAATTTAATGTTGTGAGTCAAGATGAGCGTTGTTTACGAACAGTCCAATCGGCTTCAACTCACACACACAACAACAGAGGCTGTCGGCCGTGTTGGTTTTAATCCCATAAGAACAATGTTAGTTGTGAATCCATATTTTTTACTTATTTATTAACCAAAAGTTGTGTATAAGGTGTCATTTTAAACGTTATCGAATTTCGTATTGGGTTTGCTTTTGAATAAACAAGCCCAGTTTTGAAAAATTTGTTAAAATAAAGACTTTAAACTAAATATATTTTTATATTTCTTTCCATAAAACTAATTAGGAATTCGAAAAGCAATTCCGACGTGAAATTTCATTCTTGATAAAATGCAAATTGTCTGGAAAAAATTCGTTAAAAAATAACTCTTTAATTTGGATACGCGTGATCGTATGTCCGGTTCTAAAATAACATTGCTCTTATGGGATTAAAACCAACATAGCCGACAGCCTCTGCAGACCACGGAGGGGAATGGCCTCTTGGCAGTGTTACCAACATTGCAATGGACTCTATGAACGCGCTTCAAAGAAAGATAATCTGTTAATTAATTATTTATTCATTTTATAGTTAACATAGGTAAACCACTAGCAATAGTAAACAAAGCTCGCTCACTTATAGTAAAACTTATTTCTGAATAAATAAATAAAACTATTTAGAAGTATATAACTTTGATTAAGCAGAATACATATACTAAATATTAGATAGGCCTATGCTTATTAAAAATAGAAATAAAGCAGCCAAAAGGTAATAAATTATTTAAACTAAAAATATCGACTTAAACTTTTATTTTCAAAAAGTCATGAGCTTATTTTACATCTTAATAATATGAAAGTAGGCTAACTAAACTTCTTATATTATATTTTTCAGTTACAATGATCGAATAAATCGGGTGTTATACATAAAAATATACTGTGGTTTAGGTGAGGGCCAGGACAATATAAAAAATTACTTTTGGATGTTAATAAAGTAATTTGAAACAAGACACGGTTTACTTCACGACAACATTTGGTCAAGTTGTCATGAAGTAACAGAAATGTCAACAATAATCCTAGATTGCATGAAGTAAGCAGAGAAATAATATTGTTCAAATTAGTTACTTTAAAATTCAAATGACCACTATTCTGGAAAAGATTAACCTTTTGATGTCCGGTTTGCGGCAATTAATTCCACTTGAATAGACCATTCATCTGATACCAAACTTGACCTAGTCTTACATTGAAGATTTTCGTTCAACTCCTCGTGGGCCGTCCCCCTGAAAATATAAAATGTCACCAATGGCGTCAAAAAGTATGTTCTTTGAAACCATGATCATGTACCTAATGTTACTTTTACAATTGAATTTATAAAAAAGTTGAGAAAGTTTTTCCATGTTTTCCCACCCCGTATAAGTTATGTTTTAATATCTCTGTAGGGGGCCTATATATTTTAGTAAAATATTTGCCGGCATGGTGGCTCAGTGGCTATGGCTCTGGAGGGAAAGTCCAAGGTTCAAATCCCCAAATGAGCGAACGGTCGGTACTCACCTCATTGCGTAAAGTTCGCTTACAGCCCTGCAGGCCCAAGAGAACTGCCGAATGAAGTTTTTTTCTTCAGAACATGAATATCCATTGACATAAGTCCCTAAAGAAGGTTGGTAGCATTGCTACAAGAGAGGGAGCCGTTCAGTGTCACGCGCCTCCATAAAAGCGTCCATACCGCCATTTATGGACGAGTGAGGTGCTCGTTAGTGTAAACGAACCCATATGATTCAATAAGAAGAAACTGTGCCTTTCTTCTAAACAAGTTCGCCAAATTTTGATTGACATTGTTAAATAATATAACATGTTCTACCCATCTTCTAATGGGATTCATTTCGTAATGTATATACTGTATATATTGCACGATTTATTGGACGAAAAGACTATCTTCTTTTCCATTTTTTAAGTGGCCGTTTCCGAAACAGCAAAGTCACCGCTAGCAAAGCAATTTTAGTTCCAGTGGACCAAACCTTGCTATTACAGTACTAGTTGATATTGAACCAAACTTGATAATGAGAGTTTTTAAAATTTGAAATCATCAAAAATGAAATTTAACGTTTTCCACATATGACTGTTAAAAAATAAAAAATACCTGGTTTTTTACAAAAACCATCTTATGACAGAGCCAGCACCTTGTCAGATCCTTCCTTATTCCTCCAAAATTTACATTTACGTAGTTATTATTACTAATAAGGTACAAAGACGTACATTAGTGGTAATCTATTTAATACTGCCACATAGGCGTTCTCTGCGGCTATAAGAAAGCGACCTCTGTTTCCCTTTTCTCTGTGGTTGTGTACAAGTTCTGAGCCTTTATCTAGTAAGTGCTATTTTAACCGAAACCTGTCTAAATCTACCATTTGCCGGGGTGAAATTTCACCCTTGTTACTGCCCGAGTAGGCGTTATATTATTCCACATTTTCCCCTGATTTACTGTTCTTTGCAATCCATCCAAGGTTTAAAGCCAGTGAACAATCAAGCCGTTTAACAGTGGAGAGAACGTACCTGGACTCCAGTGAGGCAACCTCTGAGCCGTTCCCTCTCTCCTAGATACGACACGACCACGAGGTTTGTGACATTCGGAGAGTGAAAGTGAAGAGAAACCTCCTCGACCTCTTGCCTCACCCGCCCATCTTTCCCGCGCTGGTGGTGAAACACTTCTGACGTCACGGGGAGTGGCTCTCTGTGGGCGAGCAGGTGTACAAGGACGGATAGTTCACAAGACAACCGTTTCACCAATACATTATTAAATTAAGAAAGGCTTGATTTGCTAGCAAAAATATCCGTTTGTTAACATTTTCATTAGTACGCCAATTAATTATAATTTACTATCCGTCAGCCTTTGCTTAGCTACGGGTGGTTCTCTACGCTTGCTTACCCTCACCAAACGCCCAACCCTATCACACGCTACGCTCATGGGGGAAGTTCGGCCTGCGACTTCGGAAGGGAACTTTGCCTTTAGCCCCTTTGTACAACTCGACCTGCGGCATCGTAGGGAAGCTCGTCCTACGGCCTCATCATGACACTTTGCTATAGGCCTATTGTGGAACTCAGCCTGTGGCCTCGTGGGGAAGCTCGGCCCGAGGCCTCGCCATGACACTGTGAACAGCACCATTTGTGGATCTCGGCCTACGGCCTCGCCATCACAAAGAATGTTGGTTGTTAGGGCTTTTTGGGTTTAGGGTTATGTTTTTCTTTTTCCTGAGAACAGAGGCCATAAACGTCGTCCCTTCCAAAATATAATGGTTTATTTAAATTTAAGAAATGAATGCATGTAATTTGATACCTCACTTGAATGTTTTATTTCATTATTACCTTTTTTGGTTATCAGATAAATATGTTTTGTTTTGGGGGCATATACCCCTTATCATTTGCCCTATCCCATATCTGATGGTATATTCAGGAGAAAAATCTATAATTTTAATACCATATTTGATTGGATAACGTCAGTACTTAAACATTTGATATTTAGAAAAATTGTGGTTTAGGGCCCCGATATCAAAACATTTGAATGTTTAAGCTGAAACTCAGATATAAGGTACGCCATTGTTACGCGTGCAATATTTCAAGTTTCCGAAATTTTACTCAAGTATTTTTTCAAATTAGGTCATAAAATCTACTTTTTTATTTGTTACGCTCATCTACCTCAACGCCCCGCTGTATTTTGAGCCCCTACAGTATGCTATCCCAACTTCAGATTGTCCCCAACTACAGTGCAAACCTAGTGTGTTACACAACAGGCCGCTACACAACTCTCGCACAGCCTCAGTCAGTGGCATTTTGCAACTTTTCCACTCGTCCATTTCACCACCCTGCTGTATTTTGGGCCACTACAGTAGCCTATGCCAGCCCAACTCCAGGTTGTCCCCGACTATAGAGCCAGCCTAGTGTGTTACAGACTATAGAGCAGACCTAGTGTGTTACACAACAGGCCGCTACGCAACTCTCGCACAGCCCCAGTCAGTGGCATTTCGCAACTTTTCCACTCGTCCACTTCACCACCCTGCTGTATTTTGGGCCACTACAGTAGCCTATGCCAGCCCAACTCCAGGTTGTCCCCACTATAGAGCCAGCCTAGTGTGTTACAGACTATAGAGCAGACCTAGTGTGTTACACAACAGGCCGCTACTCTCGCCCAGCTCCAGTCAGTGGCATTTCGCAACTTTTCCACTCGTCCACTTCTCCACCCTGCTGTATTTTGGGCCACTACAGTAGCCTATGCCAGCCCAACTCCAGGTTGTCCCCGACTATAGAGCCAACCTAGTGTGTTACAGACTATAGAGCAGACCTAATGTGTTACACAACAGGCCGCTACTCTCGCACAGCTCCAGTCAGTGGCATTTCGCAACTTTTCCACTCGTCCACTTCTCCACCCTGCTGTATTTTGGGCCACTACAGTAGCCTATGCCAGCCCAACTCCAGGTTGTCCCCGACTATAGAGCCAACCTAGTGTGTTACAGACTATAGAGCAGACCTAGTGTGTTACACAACAGGCCGCTACTCTCGCACAGCCCCAGTCAGTGGCATTTCGCAACGTTTCCGCTCGTCCACCTCACCGCCCCGCTATATTTTGGGCCCCTACAGTCTGCCAGGCCAGCTCCTTGCCAAACTATTCTCGTCTACACACTGCCTGCCTTTATAGGGATTACAAGACTTCAAATGGTCATTATATTTTATTAGCTTAAAGCAATTATTTTTCTCTAGCTTAAGCATTATAGTTTATCTATAGACCAAAAGTAATCGGATTGGAGAATGTCCTCACTAATCTTCAAGTTGCAACTTGTTCCAAATTGTGAGGAAATTTGCATATGCTTGTCTGTCCCGATGTAAAATGTAGAAGAGAAATCACGGGGTTTATTTATTTAACTATCTTAAGTCCTAATTTATACTCTATTTTATTGATTTTTATAGGTGGACATTTCTTCAGATATAGTATTCACAGTTTGGGGATGGTTATCTTCCTTCAACAGTTTTCGTTTTAGCTTGATGACCCTTTTTATTAGGCTATAACAGGATTGTTTAGATAATGCTAAAGTATATCACTTAAACCATGTTTACCGTTCCAACATTGCAATTTACCTGATCCGAACTATTTAATGTAGAGCTTATACGGAACAAAATTACCTCTTGTTGATCAAGTGATATTAGCCTATTTGCGTGCCAATTTAAATTTTTCTGGTTACGTAAAAGTAATAATATACCGAAGCTCAACCGCCAGAAAGCCGTCGGATCTGAACGCCAGCGGGCAGCCTGTGTTCAGGAAGTGGCTACGCAGAAAGAAGGGCGAGGTGGCGAAGCGGGTTCCGCGAATTCCTCAGACCAGGGTCGAAGAACCAGTTTGGAGGTTAGAGAATTGCGCGCCAATCTGAGAGCGCGGGAACCGCGAACGAAACACTGACGCTCTGCATATTGGCGGGAACTAAACAATTAGACTTCAGTGTTTTCAAAAGTTCCATTCGTTTCATAGAGGGTTCGGAACGCCCCTAAACTTAAACCCTTAACTACTTAGGGGAAAAAGTAACGTAACTATTTTTCAAATGTATCAAATCTGACCTCAAATGTTTTAGGGATTGTAAAAAGACTCTTTGTTTGCGAACAATTATATTTTATTTATAAGTACTTATGACTAAAACAAACTTTATTTTGGTGTTTATATATGTATCGTTTAAGGAAAAATGATTTTTTAACTATCGTTTAAGTCCTTGAAAATAACATTTTTTAAATTTATAAACGAAAATATATACTACAAAATTTTAATATTGTTTTCTCAAAAGTTTCTCTTCGATTTTCTCTTACATATTTGTGCCACCTAAATAAATATTTGGTGAAATTAGAGTTTTAAATTTGATATGAATAAAATGTAAAAAAATAAAATAAAGGTGAGCATCTCTAACATTTCTTAATCTCAATAATGCCTGCGGTGGTGGAGATCTTCTCTCAAAAACCACAGTGAGAAAATAACGGAGTTTTTTATTAGTTGGACAATTGATGCAAAGTGTGCAAAATGATTTACAACAATAGTACAGCTAAAACAAGTGGCATAGGACCATAAATACAAACGAAAGATTACACAAAGATCAAAACCCAGAACTAAAGAACTGATCCAGTGTTTAAAACCCAAAGCCGAAAAATATCAAAATAGAACTGAACCTGGAAGGAAAGGTAAAGTACAAAATTTGGATGCGACTATAGACAAACATTTTATTGTCTATCATAATAACTATAATAAAAGTATGTAGAAACAGGTACCATAAAGACGTGTCTTCATCTTTCTCCTACCTTCAAAAAATTATAATTTTTAAAATTATCAAAAATAAAATGTAGGAAAACAACGTTTATCGACAAAGCATTTTTAAGTTGATTTTAAACACGCCTAAATAGTTTAAATAAATGTTTCACTATCATTTATCCAGGCCAAAGCCTTGATGAAGTGTGATTGATGTAGCCTACCTTAAATAGTTTCCTTAAGAACCACATTACGGAATATCCAGGCGTAGGAAAAAATTTCTGACTGTCGCTTATTTCACAGATCGTTTTTTCGCGATTCTATAATTTACAGATATTACAGCGTATCATTACATCAGTGAAGATTTTTAATGATTCTTGTCATTGAAACGAAATAATATAGTCTAGTGAATATTTTCCTTACAAATTATGCAAAATATTGTTTTTCCTGTAATGTGAACTACTGTTTAAGTACCGGTATTTATTAATATTACAGTATTTCTTTTTTAGCTCTCCAAAGAAATTCGCTTGTTGAGAAAAGTGTTCCCAAAGTTGGAAAGGGACATTCAACCTAATAATTCACTGGTTTGGCAGTGTTATAAATGCTCATCGAGCTGGGAAAGGCAACTGTTTGTAGTACGAGCAATACTTCATAGAGGTCTGACAAGTGCCAAACCAATCTGTCCACACTCTGAAGGTGGATCTCGGCTAAACCCAATCTTTCCACATTCCGAAGGTGGATCTCGGTCGGGCCTAATTTGTCCACACTCCAAAGGTGGGTCTCGGCTGACCCCAATCTGTCTACAATACGAAGTGGGTCTCGGCTGAGCCCAATCTGTCCACACTCCGAAGGTGGATCTTGGCCGTAATCCATCCACCCTCCAAAGGTGAATCTCGGCCGAGCCTAATCTGTCCACACTCCGAAGGTCGATCTCGGCTGAGCCCAATCTGTTCACACTTCGAAGTTTGATCTCGGCTGAGCCCAATCTGCCTACATTCCGAAGGTGGATCTCGGCTGAGCCCAATCTGTCCACCCTCAGAAGGTGGATCTCGGCTGAGCCCAATCTGTCCACATTCCGAAGTGGAACTCGGCTGGGTTCAATCTGTTCACACTCCGAAGGTAGATCTTACCTGGCCCAATCTGTCCACACTACCGAAGGTAGATCTCGCCGTGCCCAATCTGACTACAATCCGAAGGTGGATCTAAGGCGGGCCTTATCTATCCACACTCTGAAAGTGGATCTCGGCTGAGCCCTATCTGTCTACACTCCGAAGGTGGATGTCGGCTGAGCCAATCTGTCCACCCTCCGAAGGTGGATCTCGGCTGGGTTCAATCTGTTCACACTCCGAAGGTGGATCTTGCCGGTCTCAATCTGCCCACACTCCAATGGTGGATCTCGGCGGGCCCAATCTGTCCACACTACCGAAGGTGGATCTCGCCAGGCTTACTCTGTCTATATTCCGAAGGTAGGTCACGCCGGGCCCAGTCTATCCACACTCTGAAGGTGGATCTTGCCGGTCTCAATCTACCCACACTCCAAAGGTGGATCTCGCCGGGCCCAATCTGTCCACATTCCGAAGTTGGGTATTAAGTATTGTTTATAAAATACCTTGATAACAAAATTGTTTTAAAAATTGGTTAAATTTAGCAAACATGCTATCACTCCAAAGTGAGGTTGGAAACGTTTTACACTATTTGATACGCTAGCAATAGTGAAATTTCCGAATTATAATACCCCTAAGTTTGATGAAATGGCATGTGTTGCAATGTAACGTAAATACAGAACTACACACAGCTGTTCAGACAACTGACTTGTACCTCTCAAAGCAAGTCGTGTTCGTTGGCTACCGCCCAATGGCCTTCTTGTGAAAATATTTAATTTTAGACTCTAAAATAAAAATAAAAAAGTTTTTATTCATATCACACCAAGTTTTATTTGCCCACTTGCTGACGTTATTTCGTAAGTATTTTTTTACAATTTAATTATATTTAGAAATAATTTTAAGTACCGGTTAAAAGTCATTGTTAAGATAGTTTTTTCTTAATTCCATTCCGATGCGGTAAAAAGAGTCAATCAAAATTAAATATTTTTTCTACATGATTTACATTAGTATTATTTTTAACTATTTAAAAAAGTTGTAAATATTTATTTAAACATTTCAATACAGTTTATTTAATTTTATTCAATCCTACTGTCTCAAGGTATTTTAATATTAATGACTTTTTACAAATCAAAACTAACTATCGATATTTGTCATTTGTAAAGTTCCTAGTTGGGGGATTTTATTGTTGGTAACCAAATGTGATATGTTTGATTCCTATGTATTAAACGGTTAAGTTTTTATGTCTGTATTGACTTTTATAAATTGTTTAGTAGCTTTTTATTAGCTGTTTTACTAATCAACAACATGGTTCTTGGAAAAATTAGAGATTGCCTTATTAGGAGCATGAGCCATTTAGTTAATTTTACTGGGAATCAACTACTGAATTTATGAGGAGGGCCTAATATTTTTATGATTTTAATTGCATTTTTTGTAGTATTTGTAAGCTGCAGCACAGAGAAGAAGTAAAAATGGTCGCATCCTACAATACGCTAAATGTAGAGGAATAAAGTTAAGTCATTTTTGGTTTCTAAGGAATATTACAGTGTCCAAGAGTATTTAGCAGATAAGGGTACATTTTAGTTTTAATAAAATAAGGAGACTGTGTACTCTACTTTCTTTCTTTTTTTTTTTTTTATTTCTACTGTGTTTGTTTTGACATATCATGACACATATCAATGCTATTGTAAATAGTCAAATGATAATAAAGAATATTGATTGATTGTTGTCGAGTAGTTATTTCTCCAATATGACATGCGATGACAGGGTCAGCACCTTGTCAGTCCTCCCTCCCTTATTCCACCCAAATCCACAAGGACAAACGTATTATTTGTTACTATAGATTTATAAACATGTACATCAATTGTAATCTGTATAAACGACCTCTGTTCCTTTTTTACTCTGCGCTGTACAGATATTATATACTTATGTTTACAAATATTTCATTTCCTTTTCTCCGATTCTTTCATCCAAACGGCTTCTCTCGTAATTTGCCACAATTCGTATGGAAGTAGGTCGAGCCTAAGGAAGTATTCTGGGGGGGGAGGGGCTTTCATTACAAACATCCGGTGACGTTCAGTTTATTTTATGTAAATAAGAACAGTGTGTACATATATATGTAAATATGGATGTATTTTAACTGTAGGGGCATGGATAACTATAAACAATATTATTTTAAGATTTTAACAGGTAAAATTATTCCTATATGTGGGTTAGTTTTGCCATATATTTTATGTTAATTTGAACGAGTTTGAAGTTTAACTTTTAAAGCTAACTTTTAATACCATTGCATTCTCAAGCTTATCTTTAGCACGGTCCATACATTTTTACAACTATTCTTCGAGAATTTATTTAGTTATATATTGAAATAGGCTACTAAACATAATTAACCACTAGTTTGTAAAACCGTAATTCGAATAGTGTTAATGTTTCACGTTAAACAAAAATAAACACTATAGATATATTATATGGTAAATACTAAGTAGACTTTAAGTTGCTTTAAGTGTTTCTTCATTCAGGCCTATTAATATAATTTTTTTTAATTTTTTTACTCTCCTATTTGTGCATGGCAATACTTTTTTATTTTATTCGTCCATTAGGCCTACTCCTATTTATTTCTTGGAAAATTATTCAGCATGGACAACAATAATTAATATACCAGTGATTGTTTTTTTATTATGCGTGACATGTTTAACAGAGAAAAATGTTTATGTAATTTTAAACACATTTATGACTCATATTTTGTTTCATAATAAATCAAGTCAAAAGTGATAGATGTCAACAAATTATTATTTTTTTAAGATATACTGGTCTCCTACTCAACCTTACCCCGTTCCCCATTGACTATTGATATGTGCAGGGAACTTATTAAGACAGTGTAAGGGGAAGAACCGCTACAGTATATAAGGTGAACGATACTTTCAGTCCAGGTTGGATTCAAACCTGCGCTATCTTTAACTCAGGCTCAGTTATGACTTTAGACAGCTCGGCCACCGACCCTCGAGGCTACATGTACAAGAGGAGCCATTATTTCAAGATAAGGTCAGTACCTAGCCAAAGCTTATACGAGAGAGAGAGAGAGAGAGAGAGAGAGAGAGAGAGAGAGAGAGAGAGAGAGAGAGAGAGAGAGAGGGAAAGAGGGGAGAGAGAGAGAGAGAGAGAGAGAGAGAGAGAGAGAGAGAGAGAGAGAGAGAGAGAGAGAGAGAGAGAGAGAGAGAGAGAGAGAGAGAGAGAGAGAGAGAGAGAGAGAGAGAGAGAGAAGTTGTAACTTTAGTTTTTTTTAAGGAATTGCACTCAACAAGGTAAGTACTGTTTACTAGGCATGTAAACGAACTCAGATATTCTGTACATTACATGTTCTATAATATCATTCTATAGATAAAGTAATTTCTCTAACATACGTAGGCTAACTAATGTAATGGAGGAACGAAGATAGAAGATAAATTGACACCATATCATAGGACAATTTTAGCGCAAATATAAATTTAAACTAGAAATAATTATTTTTAAAAAATATTATTTTCAAAAGAGTCTGCAGAGGCTGTCGGAAGCTGTCATAACATAAGAACAATGTTATTTTAGAACCAGACATAGGATCATACGTATTCAAATTAAACATTATTTTTAAACGGATTTTTCCCAAACAAATTGCATTTGATCAAGAATTAAATTGCGCGTTGGATTAGCTTAGCGATATCCTAATTACTTTTAAAGAAAAAAATATATAGAATATTTAGTTTGTATTTTCACCTGTTTTCCAAAACTAGGCGTATTTATTCAAAATATCAAAGCAAACCCAATGCGCAATATGATAACGTTTAAAATGACACCTCATACACAACTTTTGGCTAATAAATAACGAAAAAATTTGAATTCGCAAATAACATTGTTCTTATGGGATTAAAACCAGCATGACCGACAGCCTCCGCAGACTCTTAACGGCTTATCTTTAGTTATTTTTAAATCATCACATTACTTGAAAGAAATTAAAAAATTTTTGGGAATACAGCATTGAATATGGATTCATCTAATTTGGAAGTGTTTGGTCAAAATGAGATGTGGGATACATTGCACACTTATTTTTGTAGTTCAACTATCAATACGAATTAATTAATTCTTAAATACGAGTTTCGATATATTTTGTAAAGCCACTTATATATTCCAGAAATGCTTTTAACACTCTTGGCTACTATTCTCTCCAGGATCATTTAGTTACCCACCACAAATGCAATTTTATTTTTATGTCAATCTCTAAAAACTCTTGTAACTATTGTACGCTACCTTTCAAAGCCAACGTTCAAGACTACCTCTGAAAGAATCTCCATGATTTTCTCTGTTTCTTTCTTGATCCTTGTTTGGGGATTAAAACGACCCTCCACTTTGATTCTAATGCAGAATCCCACTTTGTATTTTAAAATATAGACAAGATTATGTTCTCTTTTTACTTTATACCAATGATATTGTTCTTGAAATGCTTGAATACTAAAACCAAAAGGGCTATGATGTTTTCAAATTCCACTTGTTCCCTGAAATACGTTAAAAGACGTTGGCAATCTGCTATTATGACGAGAAAAAAAAACAGTTAACAAACCAGTTTTTCCAGCTGAGGCAAACCGATAATTTTCGGCGACTAGATTACTGCCTAGATCGCGACCACGTATTTCATCG